>VZUI01089728.1:0-139989 GCA_013401135.1 Cettia cetti
GGAAGGAAGGAAGGAAGGAAGGAAGGAAGGAAGGAAGGAAGGAAGGAAGGAAGGAAACCACACCAACCCCCACAAACAAACAAACCCCCACAAATACACCCCACCAGAAGTAAAAATGCCTAACAGTCCCCAATTCAAGTGTTGCCTTTTGGGCTAACAAGATAAAAGGACTAGAATCAAAAGTTCTGGACTAGGAAAAAAACACCAAAAAAACCTACTGGAAATAGTTGCAGGGAAAGAAATTGCAGGCAAACTGGAAACCTTTGGCTTGATTGAAATTTCCTATTCAAACAGTTGGAACTAGGTCTTAAAGGAGCTAAAAATAAACCCCAGAAGGAAATCAAAGTTCCCATGCCCTGGTGGAAATCAGCAACCAAGATAAGTTAAGCCAAAACTTTTTTAAATAAACACAATTTTATATGCCTCTATTCTTTTTATAGCCAGGAGAGGGGAGGATTGCCCAGCTAAAGCAATATAAACATCAGTTGTGTGGAGAAAAAAAAAGTACTGGTTGAAGTTAACTTGACTGTCCAAATGGAGTGCTAGAAAACGTAAGAGCAAAGGGTACTTCTGGGCACTACATATGGGCACAGGGCTAATGGCAGCTTATAGTTTATTTTCAGACTATAAAGCTAATTTACCAGATCACCTCTAAGCCCTTAACATATCAAGTGGCGACACCTATCTTAATCAGCTCTCTAGAGGCAAATGCTAGAAGGAGTGGGGAAAGAAGAAATTCTATCTCTCCTGTTAGAAGACTTGCAAAGATTTTTGTTTAGTGTGCATACATAGATCTATGAATCCAACCACCTACCAGAGGAGCAGTCTCTGGATTGACCATTTCATCAATATAAGTGAATGCAAGTGTTAGGTGCCTACAAAGGTGTGACTTCCCACCCCCCGATCATGATTTATGTCCTTCATTAGAGTAAAATAACTCTTGAGAATGTGATTGTCATCATCCTCATCTACTTCACTCTGCATTTAATAGGGATATGGAGATTAACAGCTGGAATTTTTCTCGTGGTATTTTCCAACAATTAGAAAGAGATCATTAACAGGGACAGTTGGCAACCATGTAAAGATTCAAAACTGGAAATTCTGTTGAAAACTGGTATTGAAAAAATCTAGAAGCAATAACAATCATTATAAATAAAATGCTGGCTAGTACAGATGGTGATATCTCCTTTCCCAATTTGGGACACAAAAGATAGGAATGAAAGCTGTAATTTTACACCTAATTTATTGAATGCAGGCAGTGAGTGGAAACATGTATCACTTTAGATTCTGAAGAGCAGTTACTAACTTTCTGATTATAAACCTGATTTCCAGCTTTTGCTGTAGTGAGTAGTTGCATAGTAATTGAGTATTTCTGAGAAGAAGATTGTAAAGGGATAAACCAGAAGTATATAGATAACGTGAGTCATTAAAATACAGGTAATGATGAAACCTTGAAGGAGAAGCAGGGATGAAGGAGCTTTTATCATGTGTGCACTATATCTTAGGGAGCTGGAAATACCTTCTCATTAGGAGTCTCTCTCATTTCAAAGATGTAGCATGTCTTGGACTGGTCATCACAGGTCTGATTGTTGGGGGTGAGGTCCTCCAAAGGGGACAGGAGAGCAACCTATTAGCGAGATTAGCCAGAAAGAAGTGGTAGCCCTGGGGTGTTTGGACTAGCAAACCAAACTATTTCACTTTTTATCACTAAAAAATGATACACTGAATTCTTTATTAAATCTAATTCTTCACTCTCAATTTGAAAGTGCAATATTAGGAGGTAGGTCACAAGAACTCTAAAAAGACTATTTTGCATGCAGGTCAAGATCAGCACCAATTTAAAGTAGCAGTCATGGAGTGCCAGTTATGAGCTATGTTTGAAGGCTATTGGATGATGTTCGTTCCTCAGATCATGTTTTTTTCTAGTCAAAATACTCTGATATATGCTGCAAAGGGTGTAAAGCTGTACTAATCAAAATAAACACAAAGAGATATGACCTATTTCTAAAATATTCATTTTACTCCTGGGGGTGACATAACAGGAGAGATCGGGGCAAAAATATTTCCTTTGATAAAAAGGAAATAATCTGCACAAAATTCTCCCTCCCTAGAGGCTGGCAGACATGCAGGGTTTCTTTTATGTATTTGTCAATATTGCAAAACTATTTCATAAGTTGGGAAAGAAAAATAAAATATCTCAGTGGTTGAGTGTTTGAGTACTTTTGGTTGAAAGAAAAGTTGTTGCAACTTCCACTGTATCAGAGTATTCACATTTCAAAAGCTCTTTCCTATCAGATGTGGGTGCTAGTGCTTAAATTAGAACTCAAACATTGTGAGTTGGAGGTGACTTTGCATAGCAAAGGTCTGAATTCTCTGGCACTGCTGGCCAGGAATTAGTAATGATTACACCAGTTTTAAAAAACTTCCACATGTATGAAAGTTCTCATCGTGAAAGGCCCTTTACCACTTCTGTTCTTTGAGCATGGCTGACAGGAAAGGAAACTGAGCATGCTAAGGAAACAAAGCTTAGGTAATGACTGTTTGATCAGATTAGGTGGTTTGGTTGGTGAGTTTGGGGTTTGTTGGGTTTGGGTTTTTTTTCAATTGTATTCTCCCTGCTACTTTTGAAGCCATTGGCTGATTTTGATCTTATATTACATGAGAGCATGAGTATTAAAAATACCAAGTTCCTGCATGTTTTGTGAAACAGCATTTGGAACAAATAAAACCTAGTAACATACCAGAAAGGGATATGTGTTCACTTAGGTTTTGTCCAGGGGACAGCAGCTTGCCAACCTGTACACATGTAGTTAAGACTTAACTGCAGTCCAACCTCTTGCCCATCCCAAACAGGTAGGGGAGGACTAAACAAAGGAAGGCCTATGGTTGTGAAGGGAGGTGGCTCATGGCTTTCAGTGACTAGAATACAAATCTGGAAGAAATCTGGCTTCATGAGTTCTGTAGTTCTTGGGAAAATTTATTCCAACTTGTGATCTTTGGTGATTGGAAAAACTACAGTGTTCTGGCTTTGTATCACACAGAGGTATTAATTCTGATAAACGGCTAACGAAACAAAAGCAGCGTATAAGCTCATGAAAAGCTCCTTCCCTTAAACACAGAATATATTCCAGATTTCATCTGTGAGACACAGAACTGTGCAAATACAATGGGAAATCATGGGAATCATCATCTTTATAGGAAGAGGATTTTGTTGAAGGGATAGCTAGCTGCTCCATTATTATACTTGAAATATATTAGAGGATCCTGATATTTGACTGCTTAGGTGAAAGTAGCAAATATCTCTAGTATCAGTATGTTACACTAGAGTATTAAATTGTACAGAGCTGTGGTTTTGACTTAAATATCTAGTTTCAGGGGCCTTTTTCATAAAGTAAATAGTTAGAATTAAGTAAAAATTTGTTACTCAGGATGAACAGGAATACTGCTGCACAGGCAAAGACATTTACTTAGAGGTTCACAGCACACCACTCCAACAGCCACAACACAATTAAGAGAACCTTTCTCAAAAGCAAGACATCCCTCATAGGAAGGACACTGTGAAGCTAAATACGAAAAGATCAGAAGCAGTGACACTTTAAAAAAATTATTTTAAATTTCCTCTTTTCTCTTGAAGGAACATTTAGGCAAATAGCTCTTCAGTACATGCACCCCAAAGGTGTCAGGTTTGAGATCTATACTAGCTACCTGAAAGATGGGAAATACTTAATGAAAATCTGAGTAATTTTAACTCACTTTTAATCATGTACTCTTATGTGGTGTAAATATTAGTAAGGCAAGAATTCCAGAAACTTCGATATCTGTAGGTGTACCAAAGAATTCAAAACATAATCTATCCATTTGGAATGTTGAACTGTTGAATTAGGTCACAACTGAAGGGTCTGTGCTCTCTGGGATATATTAAAAAATACTTATATGTTTTCTGAAGTATTTGGCAAGAGCTGTAATCTTAGGAAATGATTAATCCTAGATAAACTGGGAGAAGTTTTTTGATGGCATGAATGTGATCCAATTGCCCCCTACTACTTTGAGTGTCCTATGGGGCCCTGTAGAGATCACAGAATCACAGAATCTGCTGAGTTGGGAGGGACCCATCGGGATCATTGAGTCCAACTCTTGGCCCTGCTCATGACCATTCCCAAGAGACACACCATGGGCCTGAGAGTATTATCCAAATGCTTCCTGAACTCTGTCAGGCTTGATGACAGTTAATAGAAGGAGGAAATAAAGTTCTGCAGCATTTAATTGTCTACAGTATTCCTCTAAAAGTTCAGTTAAACTTAGTTATGACACTCCCCTTGTATCTGGACAGAAATATTTTAAGAGTTCTTTCTTTAAAGTGGAAATGCAAAGAATTGGGCACAATAATAGCAGCCTGGAATGCAGCAGAACCTAACCTCTGCCTAACTAATCCTGCTCTTTTCTAACATTGTCTTTCATGCATATTCAAAGGAACCAAAGTCACATGCTTCAAAGTCAAGCCTTTGCAAGATCATAGCTTTTCCTGTGCACAGAACATGCCCTTCCTGCCTGGTGTGCCTGCACAAGGAGGTTATCTATAGAAGCCATTATTATCTTGGTTAGCACCACTCCCTCCTGTCATTTAATATTTTAGTGTTGTCTTACTCTATTATTTTTAATCTTGTCTTGAATTAAAGATCTAAAAATTAACAGAAAAGCAAGGAAATTCTCCAAAGAAAAGATATTTCAACGTTTTTCAAGATGCAGAATTGTGTTTAGAATTAATGAAATTTAGAAAACAAAGCACATAAATCGATGTATCATTGTCAGATCTTAGAGAGCTAAAATCTACTGTGTTATGGTAAACTAAGTAATTGCAATACTAGCTATTACCTAACATGGTTAATCTTCAGATCTCATTTACAGGGATGGTAGAATGTTAAATGCTTTGGGACAGACCACATAGGCAGGCAGACAACATTGAGTCCCGTACTGATGCCCTGCTGACTATGTTCCCACTGCCCTTGTGCTTCTAACATTAACAGTTATCTATCATTCTTTTACACACTTGGGTTATGTTATTTATGTGACAGGTCTGTAAATGTTGACAATTCTTAGAATTTTAAAACAAGTCTCAAATAACGAAATATTTCCTATGTTAAAACCTCCATCTGTTCCAATCAGACTCATGGCTCACAGAAGTGGATATATATCCTCAATCCAAAACAGAGCACCAGTGACTGTTTAAAAATGTCCAGGCAAAGAGATACTGGAAAGAGTCTTAAATGGTACTACAGCAGATATCTTTTGGAAAGTCCAAGAATTCTCTATCTCATGAATGCAAACAAACTTTTAGGAGAGACTTGGGACTTTTTCAATGTTAGCAATTCAGTCCTCAGCAAGAGTTGATATGACACCCCATCCATTTCCCTGGCTGTTGTTGTGGGCCTCACTGTGAGGTTGTGCATGGGACTGAGACAAACGTGTTCTCTTGAGCTCCTTTGGTTTTGCTGTAGGAGCAGAAGGGACATGACCATGCTAACAGAGCACAGAAGAAATGAGGACGCCTCAGACCCTCGTGCCGGACCCAGACGTGCCTGATGGTTCAGTCTCGATGCCAGCACTGCAGGTGAAGGCGTAGGCAGTGAAATCAGGGAGAAGTAACTTTGGGCAGGAGCTCGGCGTGAGGAGTTGCAGCACTTTGAGGACCAGTGTGGAAAGAGGAACTATGAGACACATCGTTGCTGGTTGCAAAACTGAGGCTTGAGTAAAGGTTTGGAGACGCTGCCGTAGTCAATACGGTCCCCACCTGGATTTTATTTCCTCATTGCTCACAGGATTGCCCCCTTACACTGCAGTGTCTCTATACAGCCAGAGTAGCTGTGTAATGGGATAACTTTACATTTTACTTACAAACAGCAGAAGTACAGTTTCCTACACCAATTACTGTTGCCGAGCTGCGCAGAGGATCCTGCAGCGAGCCCCTAAATGTCGGGCTCCGGCGCCAGCTCTCCATCCTCGGCCAGGGCTCCGGGGAGCGCGGCCGGCGCGGCCCCGCCCGCCGCGCCTCGGAGGTGCGCGGGGCAGCGCCGCCGTGACGTCACGACGCGGTTGCCATGGGCACGCTGGGGTCGTACCTGACGGCTGTCGTGAAGCAGCGGGAGGAAAGCGAGGGAGGAAGAAGGGGGAGTCCAGGCCCAGCCCGGCCCCCCGGCCCGCGGGGAGTTGGCTCCGCGCCGCGCCCCTCCGCCCTCGCCGCATCGCAGTCGGAGTCAGGAGGAGGAGGCGGAGGCGGCGCTGCCGCCTCTGGCTATGTAGGGGCCCCAGAGCGGGCAGATCCGGAGGCCGCTGTCCGCCTCTGGAGCTCGGCGCCGGGGCCGGGCCCGAGGCCGGGCCCGGCGGGATGTTTTCCAAGAAGCCGCACGGGGACGTGCGGAAATCCACGCAGAAGGTGCTGGACACCCGCAAAGACCCACTCACCCGACTCAAGCACCTCCGCGTCCTTATCGGTGAGGCGGCCGGGAGGGGGGCAGGGAGTTGGTCAGCGGGGGCCGCGGGTCCCGGCGTGGGAAGGACCGGGAATTTGGAGGGAGCGGCTGGGCCCTGGGGCGGGAGGCGGACGCGGGGCTCAGCCCCGGCGAGAGAACCCATCCGGCGAGCGAAGACCCCCGCCCGGCATGGCGGGGCGAGGCTGCAGCAGTGTGCCGGGGGCTGCGGGACCCCGCGGGCGCGGCGGGGGATGCTTCGCTCGGCGCTTTTGTACCGAGACGCGGACGTTTCCGTCTGAAGGTGGAACTGCTTTGGTAACTGTGGAGGGAGGCGAAAAAGTGATGTTCTTCCCGTGTGAATTATTCTCTAGAATACACAAAGTGCTAAGTTGCTGCGCATGAATAAAAGTGGCTGGTGAGCGCAAATGGTGCCTGTAACTCCCGAATCCATTTCCTTTGCCTTCTTAGAGTAACAATTTATATTTGTGTACGTTTTCAAGGTAAGAGCTACATTAGTAAATGCTCACTAGCGTAGATGTGAATGAGCTTCTATACAGCCAGATTTAAAACACTTTTGGTTTGCCACTTGGTAAAGGAGGACACACAAGCCCTTAAGGGCTGCCGCAGTTCCGTGTGAACTGCCATTTAACCTGACCAGTGAATTAGAAATTGTGATTATACGGCATAATTGCCTAATGAAAAAAAAAACAGGGGGAAACAAAAACAAACCTAGAGTTAACCATTCCAAGATATCTGTTAGTTGCATGTGTTTGTAAAAATCTAAGTCATTGTCATCAAGCTCTCCTTGAAAAAAGAAGCTTTCTCTGGAGTGTCTTTTGAGCGCTTCAGTCCTGTGAATGTGTGTGTTGCTTCTGACAGTTTACCAACGAGTGAGAAGGGCTGGGTCAAGGGCAACTGCATTCTGTGTTTAGCACAGAATGGTGAATGGATTATTTTGGGTTCTGCCCACAGTCTGGTGGTATTTATGTATCTTGTCCTCCAAAGCTGGATTCTTTCCTTTCAAAGGAAAACGGCTATTGCTCCCTTTTTTTTTTGTATTGATGTTTAAAGGAACAGGTGTTCCCATGTTGCACCATCTGCTGCTTCATGAGTTATTTTCTGCAACATAGTAATTATCTAGACTTGAAATGGAGAATAGTTGCATAGCTATACAAGAGACTTCGCCAGTCAGATGCATCCCCTTGCCTCACTCAGAATGTACCACTCTTCCTAACTGGCTGTACTGAGCCAGCTGTGGCTTGCTCTGTGCTGCTTTTTAGCTACTTCCTTTAAAGTTGAAACTTTAAAGGAAGAAACTAAGTACCTCTCTGAATTCAGATTTCCTGGCTAAAGTATGTTGACTGTTTCTAGTTTTGCATTTGTCTGCAAAACACTCTGAATTATTTTGATCTGCTCTGTTTTAGATTTTGTATTTATGTTGCTTGCAATTTATTTATAATTTTTTTCTTCAGCTTTCTTAGTAATTGGACGACTTCTGAAAGTTGCAAGCCATAAACTATGTCAAGCAGACATTCTTATCTAATCTAAGGTCTCTGTTTACTGGCTGTAGGACAGACTAAATTTGCTGGGAATGTTTTCATATGATGCCCTCCCCCCCCTTGTGTATATCTCAGCTGTTGAAGCACAGCTCCCACACATCCTTTCTCCAAGTTTGTGAGAACACAGTGTGTGAGTGACTGTGTAATTAGGGAAAGGTGTAACAGTATTCTTCAGCTTGTCTGTTTTGGATACATCCACAAGATTTTTGTCATTATTCAGTATTCTTAGGTGCATGAGGTACAAAAGCAAGGTCTTATTTTAGGGCAGAAGAGTAAGGTATTTCCATACGTGTTTCCACTGAAGAGCACAAGAAGTATACAGCAGATTATTTGAAGTCTGTCTTCTGATGTAATCATCTCCTTGCCTTAATCCTTTCTCTGCTGCCTCAGCTCCTTTCAAAACATAAACTCCATGCCCTTTATTCTGCACTTGTTTCTTTGACTAATCTTCAGAACCAGATTAAAAAACACCTAAGGTGCCCATGTAAGACAGACTGCTTCCTGAGGTGGCTTCTCCTACAGGCACCGTCCCACAGCTTGAGCCCTGAAGTACTGCCCATCATTCTGTCCTCAGTAACAGTTCCCCCAGAATAATAATTACCATATTTCCTGTGTTCTCAGGGGAGCCATGTCAGCCATTGCCAACAAACTGTCTGAGGGGATAGGGCAGGAGATCTCAGGTCAGCTCTAGCTCTGTTCAGCCTCTTACTGAAGGAAAAATAACTTATTTTGTTTATAGCTCTTAGCCTCTGCACAGTGGAGACTTAAAGACTATCCAGAAGAGAATTTGCTGCAGTTTCACATCCAGGAGAAGGAGGGAATTTTCTCTTGTTCTTTAATTTAAAATACTTTCAGTATGCCTGCAAGGCGTATTGGACCAGAGTTCTTTTTTTTTTTTTTTTTTTTTTTTTTTTTTTTTTTTTTTTTTTTTTTTTTTTTTTTTTTCCTGTGCATTTTAGTCTTTGGTTCAGCAACAATAAACAGATATGGCCTTGGTTTCATGGTTAAGACTTGAGGGGAGGAAAAAGAGTATTAGTTTATTTTTCTGCTGTTTTACCAAGGCATCCCAAGCAGCAGTTTTCCAATAAGCCCATGATGGTCATGAATGGAGATGAGTGCTTGTGAATTATAGACTGTTGGCTGTCTATTAGCCAAAGAGAAATCTAAAAAATTTAATTATGGTAAAAGACTGAGAGTTGCATCCTACAAGGCAGTGGTCTAAGTCAAGCACCATATAGTCTAAAAATATTTGAATTATTATAATGCCACTTTTAGTAAGGATCAGAAGAGACTGAACAATATCAAAGCACCTAATATGAAGCTAAGTGGATGGATAGCACAAAGGCCTGTGACTTTTATTTTTAGCAAATTAAGAGTAGTATACATTAGATGGAATTTTTAAAATGTCTTTTACAAGATAGCTTAGAGTACAGTGATTTGTATTCTTTTAGGAAAGTATCCTGTCATTTGTGATGTCTCAGGTTAAATTTAGTAAAAAAATGCAAATTAGTCTGCATGAGGGTATATAGAAAATTTTGTGTCTTTTGTAAAGCAGTGATGTACCATTATAACAAATACCATTGCAGCTTTAGGAGTCTTGTTGCTATAGTCAATGTATAGAAGATTTAGGTACAGGAATGACTCAGATGAGAGTAAAACTTTAACGTGAAAACTCATTAAAATATGGGATGTTTTTAATGTAGTTTTAATTTTTTTTATATTAATTAATTTAATTAAAACAAATTAAAATGAAAGCTTTAAAATTCTTTTGTGTAGGGACAGAAGGTGAAAAATACATAAACATATATGAAAAACACTAGGAAATAACATCTATTAAGGATTACCAAATTTGAAGTTACAATAAATGATTTTTGTCTTGGGAAGCTCTTGAAGCTCTTTTTTTAACAGTCTGCAGTCAATGAGCAGCTAATTGCAATTTTTAGGATCATTGGAATGGAAATAATACAGCATTATTATTATAAATGTGCACTGTTTCATCAGACTTCAACATCAAACTTAAATTCTATGATTTTAAAATGGTAATTTATAGAAGTTTGTGCTAGTAATCTTTCAAGCATCAGATCTTGGTTTGTATGTCCTTTTGCTAAAACAGTGCTTTGAGCATTCTATAAATAAATAAGACAACTAGGTATGTTGCTCTTCATAAGGTCATACTTTAACAATATTGACTTTTCATTTTGATATTAAATATGTTGGTGGTACCTGTTGAATTTGAAGTTTCAGTCAGAATTTGGAAATATATGTAATTTTTTTTAAAGCTGAAGTCTCTAAATATGTAACGATTTATTTGAAATTTTACTGTGTGCAAGTAAATCAAATTAATCTACTTGGTTTAAAATTTTCTTATATGGCTGAATTCTTAAGACACTTGTTTTCTTGTTGGGTTGGGTTTTTTCCCCCTCTTTTTCACTTTTTTTGTAGAGTGGAAGTTACAGGCCTGTAATCTGTTAATCCCGAGTAAAGAAAAAAGGAAATCTATTGTTTGTCATTAATTATTTTATTTGCATATGATATTTAAAACTATACTGCTTTTATCTCTGGAATTATGGAGAGAATACTTGTAAAATGCAAGAAAACAGAGTATGTAAATTGTAGGGTATTTATGTTGTTTTGTTATTCTTGGTGGTTGGTTGGTGCTGGACATCTCATGTAAATAGTCTTTGAAAGGGAAAAGTCAAATTACATGGGACAATGAAGTGGACTGCATTGGACATCCATTCTGAGATATTGTTTAATATTGAACAATATACTTAAACAGAGATTGCATTCGTTCAAAGGGATTTTAATTTAAGAAATCTATTTCACTGGCAGTTAGCCCTAATGCTTCAGATGGATGGCATTCATTGGTGTTGCACATCATCAACATCAGCCATAAATGAAAAACGTTTTAGCATTGTTAAAGTGACAGCAAATGAGAAGCTAAAACAAAATTAGCTGCCTTAGTGAATTTCGGTAGATGTGCTAAGATTTGTTATTTTTGGCAAGAGTTGTAGAGGTTTTTTTCTTTCCTGGTTAGCTTAACTGCAGAGGACATGTCACTGCTCATGTAACTCAGGGATCTGGATGTGGATTGCATGCAGTGTAAGAAATTTGGCTTTTCTCTTGACTTAACCCTGGACGAGTTATGTTTTGGTCAGCAGCAGAGGGGGAAGATTTACTCTGCTTTACTATTTTGGCTACTGTTGCACTCGACTTGCACGGTTCAGCAGCGGCCAGGGCTGCTGAATTGCAAGGCAGAGGGCTGGAGCCCTATCAAGCCCCAGGGTAGACAAAAGGGAGGAGGCTCTGACCACTTGGTTGCTAAGGAAAGGTCTGTGCAGGTTTAGCTTTGGCAGTTTGGAATGAGAATAAGTACGTTACTGTGGAATTGTTTGACGTTGCTTAAATAAAAGTTTGAGTTCTGGAACCCGTGTGAATTGTTGTGGAAGTATTTCTTAAGAGTTTACTGGTGTAACTCTCAGTCTGCAAGCACCATTAGAGAATGAACTTGGAAAGCTGGCAGCTGCTTCTGCTCATTCCTGCAGGGCACTGGTGTTGTACCGGTCCCTGTGCAGATGATGTTCATCGGTTCTGTTAACCTACTTAGTCATTTGTGATTTTTTTTTTCGTTTGTATCTAAAAGATTGTGATAAGGAGTTTAAACTTGTCTGATGCAAAATAGAAGTCTATTAGAAGATTTTTTAAAGTTGCAATCCTTTTTCAGTACCTAAACCTTCAGGAATATTTTCGTTGACAAATTTACCTTTTAAAAAATGGTTTTACTAGATAGCTGTTGGTTAGATCTGAAACAGTGAGGCTAATGTGAAGCCTTTGTTTAATAGATATGCATTTGTGGTCTGTTATCAGGGTTCTTTCACTTTGACAGTCTGTTAACTATGCCAGAGCCACCAGTTAGTTCCTGAGGTTTTCCACTTAACCTTTCTCAGTTACATGCTTTTCTATTCGAGACAGTCCCTACGTAACCAAATCTCTCTAGTGCTTTGCTGTAAAGAAACCCTTAAATTTTTCAGCATGGAGAATTAAGAATTAATAAGTTTGATTATCTATTGAGGACATGGAAACCTCTGCTTTCTAGTGGCACCAGTTTGTTACAGGGATTGATACTGACAGTGTCAGTCCATAGCAGGCCTCTGCTTTACAGAAATAGATCCAGAATTCTGGCTGTCTTCCAGGTCATTGTTTGCTGCAGTTGTCAGTTTGGGTTTTGGTAAGGGCGAGGGAAAGTGACTTAAAAGCCAGTGAGTCTTGGAATAAGACAGGATAATGTTTTCCTTATACTAAGTGCTCTGACAATTGTACATATAAACATAGTAGTACATTCTAAAACTCTTAAAATAGAACATAAAATTAGCCACAACTTAATCTATAATGATACAGACTATTTTCTTAAATTTCTGCAATGTAGTGTGAACTGATTAAAGTTCTCTTCAGAAGAGTTAAAATACGTGTCTAAAATCTGTTTTGGAAGGTTTTGTTTTAAGTAGAAAATTACATTTAAGCACAAAGAGACACCATACTGTGTAGAATTAAAATATTGTGAAGCAAGTAAGGTAGTGCTTTTCTGCACAGGCCAGAACTTTAAAGGTAAACAATTAAAGTACCAAACTTAAACCCCACCAAAATGGATTTGGGTTTGGTTTTTTTTCACAAGAAAGAGCACCCTCGAACACAGAGCTATTATGGAGATCAGATTTGTATCAATTTTTAAATTACACACAGTTATTAAGGAAAAAGCAGCCAAGATCCATGTTTCCTGCTGTTGTAAAGCATGAATAAAACTGCATTTTCTTGACAAACAGCTTTCATGAAATCCTGAAAATCTGGATTTTGGTGTACTGAAACTATGCTTTTTACAGTAGAAACTTTAGTTTTTACATCCCTTTGGAATACAGTAGTATCCCATTTTTCCCTTTCACATTCTGAGGAACTTTTCCAACTACTTCATATGGTGCCAGATCTATTTCTGAGTCCTTCCCTCCTCCCAGCATGGACATAGAAGCAAGAACATGAGTACATTAGTTTGTGTTAGTTACGTGATCTGTGGTAGAAGAATATAAAGTTCTTTTGTTTAAAATTAAAAAATAGGAATGTACTGGAAGTTGCAGAGGAAACCCTGTTTCTGTTTAATCCCACTTCACATAAAAAAGGCTACGTCTCTCTTCTTAAAAAGATAAAAAATACTTAAGTAGTAGTATTAGCTGATGACAAGGATAGAGGTAAACTGAATATTTTAGAGACGTTAGGAAAAAACCCCAATCTTTAATTAAGGAAGAAAACTCTAACAGCAGCATATAACTGGAAGTTTTCATGGTATAGTAATCCAGGGGAGCAATATTGTCTCCATGCATTAGTCGTGTGGATTGTGTTCAGTATAGAGGTCGCTGTGCAATGCAATGATGCGTACAGGCGGCTGGATCAAGCCCTCTGAAGGTCTGCAGTATTATCTCCATGCCCTATGTGCTATTTCTCACCCTTCTTGTCATAACTCATGTCAGGGTATTCATAATGAGTTTCAAACTTCTTGGCCCATGCAAGATTCCAAATTTCTGTGCCAGCAGCTTACTGAATCACTACAGGTGTCCTTTGATGGTGAGCAGATGTTCTCTTTTGCTGTAGGTGGCTATCCTGTTCAGATAAACAACTGTTTTCCCTCCCCTAGGAGGAAAGCTGGTTTTCAGCACTAACAAAAAGAGGTAGTGGGGTTTTTTTAAAGTATTATTTTTACATAATAAAAGAATAAAATTCCCATTAAATAAAATGTTATATATTCTTCCATCTGAAGCAATAGTATTTATTGCAGAATACAGTTGTTAACTGGTTTCAGTTTTAAAAACTTGCTTTTGATTTTGCTATCAAGTGTGATCTTAGAAAGGAATCAGACTGAAATGCATTTGCTATAGAAATGCAAAGTCAAGGAATTTTTTACTGTCCTCCTACTGTTGCAAGTGATAACTATATTTTGAAGGTATCCTTTTAATGTTAATTGGGTGTAAGTGATAATAATACAGGCCTACCACATCTCCTCCAAACATTTTTTGAGGTGATCGACACATTCTTAAATAAATACAGAACAAACAAGCAAAATTTTAAAAATTACAAACTTCCGAAATTCCACCTCACCCTCCCCGCAAAGGGAGATTGTCTTACTGTTGAACATGTGCAATTATGTGTTAGAATGATGGTCACTGTTCAGCTGTTTATGTAGACAAGCCTTCAGTTTGTTGCCTGAAGAATTTAGAAATAGCATCTCCAAAAATTACTGACTGTTGTATTGAGTTTGAGTGTTTAAAAGAATACATTTGATTTAGGCATTTGGTTTTTCTTTTCTGTTGGTCAGCTTCAGAGTTGACCCATGTCTGAGGAAAGAATGAGGGCCTATTTCAGGAAATAAAATATTTAACATGCATGCAAAAATGCAGCATTCATGTGTTTTGATTGGAAGAGACCCTGTTTAACTGCTTCTTATCCCTTTAGTATTTGGAACTAGTATTTTCTGCACCTTTGCATTGAGTGAGCCATTCCACTGTTTTCTGTGTGCAATTCCTGTACAGTCCTATAAGCATATGGACTACAGGATATCTTCTGTCACCCTTCTTTCTCCTGAGAGTCTCAATCCTTGTTTTTTTTTTCTTTAATCCTTCCATCTCAAACTCTTGATTTTTTTCTTCCAGTATTTTCTTGTCCCTAGCCTAGGACTCAGTTAGGGCTCTGCCCAGGAGTGGAAGTGTTTGTAATGGTTGTGCTTATGCTCTAGTCATAGCTCCATTTCATGTGCGTTTCCCTGATCGACTGAAAAACCATCATTCACCCTGTTTGAAGTGAAATTGGTTCTTGTTGTCCTGTAATAATTGCCTCTCTAAACTGTAGCAGTTCAGCTGCTGATCTGTAGGTGGTGCGGCAGTTTCTGCTGACCGGGGGCTTGGTAAGCCTGTAGATGGTCAGGCACATGCTGGCTGCTCTCAACCACCATTTTTCCAGCTGAGCTAACTTGCTTAAGAGTTGATCTTGGCTGCTGATATAGCACTATCTGAAGAGCACCCTGACTTACTACTCATTATGCAAGGCAGAGTGCTGTGATGCAGCAAATATTATATCTGTGTTGGAAACTTTTTTAGCAAAATTTGTGTTAAAGTTGAGTTAATAGTCCTCTAGTGCTATATAAGAAAACATAACTGAATATACACCATGCTTTTGGCCATCCTTTCAGTTCATTGTTCCTGACTTTATATTCTACCATTTGTATATGCAGTCATGTGAGATGATAAAGACTGAGGTCATTCTAAAAAGGGTTAAAAACTCTGTGGTCCAATACAGTATTAGAAGCAGCTTTTTAGAAGATATATGTACAGGGAAAGAGGGTGTTGCAGTGTAAATGCTGGTGAAAGGGTATAAAGGTTTTGTTTGTTTCACCTTTCTTCATGTTTTGCTTTTGTTTGTTTCACATCAGTATTCTGAAAGAGGAGAGTTTTGCCATTTAAAATGCTGTCTTCCTGTTTCCCTGTGCTTCCATGGTATTGTTTTGTCCACCTAGTTTCTCAAATCTTAAGTAGTTGAATAACAGGACAGGGAGTGTCTAGACAGTGTGTACTAAGGCTTGATTGTTTAAAATGATCACTTTAAAATTAATCAAGATAAATCACTGTGTATTTCTTTATCGGGAATTTGCAGAAAACCATCTAGTGAGTTGTGGGAAGAGAATCTGGAAACCTTCCTGGGGTACACAAGAAAGCACATATAATTAGAGTGATGCCTCAGGGTATCCTTGAGTTCCCATCTTCTGACTTCCAACAGACCACACAATCAAAAGAGTGTGAGGGACTCATCCAGACTAGAAAGTAAAGTGTGTCCTAGAACTTGGAGGGAATAAGGAGACAGCAGTGGGAAACAAGTGCTGCTGTTTGTGTCCTCCCAGCTTGTTTATCCACAGAGCAGATATGTTCCTCACTTAACATCCTCCTTCCACTTTCTTCAGTGAGCTTAGTTGTGCTTAGTAATTACAGCTGGAGATTGTGATGGTCTTTCTGTTGCAGAGTTTGGGCAGTGTCACTAGCTTTATTTCTATTAAATTAACAATTGAAACAGAATTCATCTGGACAGTGCTAGTCCTGATGGAATTAGGGTTCATGACTGGCATTTGTTGGCGTTACTGTCATGCAAACAATGGGTGTGCAAGAAGATGCTGTTTCCTGTTTTAAAATTCACTCTGCACGTATTGCATGCCATACTGAGTTTCATTAGCCTCAGTGTAAAGAATGAAAACTTCAATAGTTGCTCTAATTATTTAGTTCTTACATAAAAAACAAGAACTTTTCTTCTAAAAATCTTCGGTTCTTACTGTTGGATAACAATATACAGTGGTTGACTCTGAATATTGCAAAGAAATATAAATGTTCTGTTCTGTTTTTCAGAGAATGCAGAATCAATTGATCTCAAACAGTTTTTCGACCTACATTTTTCACATATATATTATGTGTTCTTTGAAAACTTTGTGACTATTGAAGTGGGCCTTAAACAAAAGGGTAAGTATTTCAGATAGAACTTGTTTGTCTTGATGCTTGTGTCTTTGTTATGAAATAAAGCAAGGTGCTGTAGATAAAGCTCTGTGGGGTCACAAATGACAACATTAGCTGTGCAGAAATATCTAAGAACTAACTTTGCTAATAAAGGCAGACAATGAGATGTGCATGCAGTGAAGGTGAGCAAAAGGTGTTTATTCTTTGATGACTGTCTTTGCCCTTTTGCAAAGTGAGGATTCTTAAGGTGTTATGCTTTGTGTTCTGCAGAATTATTCTCTAACAAGATATTGTGTAACTTTATCTTCCCCCAGTTGTAAATGCTATAATAGAAAGTTATGCAAGTTGTAGCTGTTATAAACTGTATTTGTGAAGTATAATTTTTATTTGCAGAAGCAGTGCAAAGTGATGGTTGCATATATGCAGGTTTTCATTTTACACATTTAAGGATCTTTGTTTTGATAATGAATATGCATCTTCTATTTATATTTAAGTATTTAACTTCTAACTATTTATATTTGCAACTAGGTCACAAGTCTCAGAGAGAAGAATTAGATTCTATTCTTTTTATTTTTGAGGTAAGATATTTTGATTTTTTTTGCTTTAAATCCTATTATTTTACAGTTGTCTGTAAATACATTTTGCATTTAACTGCATTCCTTTTTTACTTTTGCATAGAGCTGAGTTTATGTGCTTGGTGTGAAAAATAAAAATTTGGCTTGCAGTTTGCAAGATGTCTAAACTGGAGAAAGAAGTTTCTGTGTCTGTAGATAGTTGATTGCTCTTTGATGGTGGTATTTCCCCATAAAATGTTAAACACATTGAAATTCATAGAAAGGTGATCCCTCTTTAGTCATGATTTTTTTGACCTTTTGATTGCATGTTATCTCTGATTTTTCTCATAATAGATTACAACTGCAGATTTTTTAAATAGATCCTTTATTAAAAATATCCCTTATTTTAAAATTGCATTCCACAATATTCTTTCCAAAAGCATATCTTGACTTAATGAAGATGAATTAGACACAAATGAAATAATTGAATAAAATCAGAACATTTCTAAGCAGACACTATAGTTTAGAAATAGCTCAGAATGTCAAGTTTTTGTTTTTCCCTTTTGATGGAGGCTTCTAATTATAGAACAAGGATTGTGTTTCTTAAAAATATGCAAGACTAAAAACTGATCAATGCTTATCACATGGTTGAATACAAATTCAGTAATTATTTATTTGTTAGTGAGGTACGTTGGTGAATGTGAAAGAGAGCTAGTTCATTTGTTCATTAGTTCCTGCTTAAAGGATTGTTAGGTGATCTGTGCTTTGGAGCAGTTGCATGGTGTGCTGAAGGGCCACAGCCTGGAAAAATCAGGTTATTTACTAGTTGCAAATGCCTCTGGTGTAAATGTTGCAAGTCTTATGTGATAGATTTTTAATTACTAACTGTGCTCTGTTTCTTGTTTCTGGAGATGATCATTCTATTTTTAGAGGTCTTGTCTTCACTGTTTTGCTGTAGCCCGTTGCCCCCCTGTTGTGAAGGCTGAAGCAAATGTTTGCTTGTGTCACAGTGTCTAGTTGACAGCTGAACATCCTAGCTGAAGCCATTAGAAAGGTGGAATAACTTAATGCAGTCTGTTGTAAACCAGAGCAACTGAGACAGACACTGATCCCATTCCCTTCCCTGTGCTGTAAGCAGCAGTGTCTGTCAGAGAGGTAGTGGAGCCAGACGACCTGCAGTAACATCTGAAGTTTCCAGTGCAGGATTTAAAAACAGTCTGTCAGAGCCTTTTGGCTTCTTAGCTTTAGGAATGGGGTCATCTTGAAAGGACAGTAATGCTTCCAAGGAAAGCATTGTGGGAATTTTTTAAATTGATGCTTCAGCTTCTGGTGTGTGGCCTCTGGGAAAGGGCTGTTTGGTTTTTCAAGAGCGGTATCTGCAACATACATCCTTGGGTTCTGGTTTTTTTGCAGAAAATTTTACAACTCCTTCCTGAAAGGATTCATCAGAGGTGGCAATTTCATAGTATTGGTAAGCTGATTTGCTTTCCCTCTCCCTTTCCTTCTCTCTTTCATTGTACTTTTTATTAATAGCTACCAATTAGTGGCTACTATGCCACTCATTTCCTTAAACTTTAAGTGGCTTAGCAGAGTTATGGTCTGAAGAATTCTGCAAGCTAGGTGAAGGAAAATAAGAAAGAAAATAAAAGAAACAGATGAAAAACCCCGCCAATGTAATGAAAACTCTTCTATATAAATTTAAATCTGGGAATATAGAAATAGAAGAGTGGCTGAGAAAGAACAAGGACAGGTGAAAAGTTTGAAGTTTTAATTATTGGGTTTTTCCTTCTTTCTCTTAGTAATACATTTCAAAATTACTTGAGATACTTGTAAATAGGGAATGCTGATTTTATGTATTGTGATGACTTGAGAATGCTTTACTTGTAATGTACACATCTCAAAAATCCTTGGGGAAAGATATTCTATGAGGAGGCTATGGAAGGTGATATTTGATTTTTTTTTTTCCTTCTGGCATTGAGTCAGTTGCTTGAAGGTATCAAGGTCACCAAGATTAAATTGGAGATTGCCAAGGACTTGTTTGAAAGTGGTCATCAAGTCTGACCGAGAACTCTGACATTTTACTTCATATAGAAAGAACAAAAGCAAACAAATTTTTTTCTCCTTTTTTTTAGGGTTGATTTTAAAGAAGCTTCTTCACACTGGAAATTCATTAAAGGTATTGCCAAAAGTTGCATGTATTTTTGTCTACAATGATTAAAAGTACAAATAAGAACATAAGGGCAGATTTTTTACAGTAAAAACCCAGTATGAGAACCAGATCATGACTTGTGTTTCATAACAGAGTGACTTGAAATCATTAGCTTTATCTCAGTAAAACTACTCACAGCAGTAATGTGTTTATATAGTGTAGCCAGTGGTTTAAAGAATTTTGCATTAATGAAGTAGTAAGCGTTAACTGTTCATTGTTAGGGCAAGGAGGCTGATTTTGAAGTTCAGGCTACCTTGGAAGTGCCAGGGAGAACTGCTTGTGGTAGAGTAATTTAAATGGTTGGGACAAAACAACTGCATACTCTGCTGTAAACCACCTGCAGGCTTCTCTGGTACTGAAATTCTCCAATATGAGAGCCAGGAATTGAGTGCTCTAGGATTCTATTACCTTTTTTGAAGGAGAAATGGAAGAGGATAGAGTTGGTCCTCCTGATACAGAAAGCTCCCTCACTCTGTTGTTATAATTAATGAACATATTTAGAAATTTTATGTTGGGCTTTGTATTTTTGAAAAATACATCTGGCATCTTGCAGTGCTGTAGTCAAGCAAGTGAGTAGACATGTTGGTTTTCTTCCTCTTCTTTCAAAGAAACCCCTGTGAGAAATTCTTTGAGGCAAACAGAAGTGAAGGTGCCAGGCTTGCCTTTGCATTTCATCAGGAGCAGTAGATGTGTTAGTTTGGCTCTGCTGATTGCTGGGAGTCTGCCTCAATTGCTATTGTCTGTCCTCATTTTTTTTTATCACTCCCTTTCTCCTTCTCCCTCCAGGACAAATGGAAATGCTTTTGTTTGTTCTGCACAAGGTAATCTATTCCATGGTTTTTTTTCCTTTAAGATCCGTCGAGAGGGCGTGCGTCTCTTTCTTCTGTGGCTGCAAGCTCTTCAGAATAACTGTAGTAAAGAACAATTATGGATGTTTTCTTGCTTGATTCCTGGATTTTCATCACCACAGTCTGAATATGGCCCCCGAACATTAGATAATCTCATTAACCCTCCCCTTAATGTCCAAGAAAGTAAGTAATACGGTAATATGACTCAATTCTCAACATAATTCAAATCTTGTCACACACAAGGCAAGTTGGAGTAACTGACATACATACATACATACCCAGGGAAATAAAGGAGCTGTGATGAGTTTCTTAGCAGTTTGGCAGGTCTTCTTTCTGTAGCAATTTCTGTCTTTTTTGGGGTTTTTTCAGAATGAGTTGTTTTTTGGGTTGTTGGGGTTTTCCCCCCCAACTAGGTTATTGTAGATTAATGCGTAGTGGTGAAAATAAACTGACCAATTGTGTGTAATTCTTAAGAATTGCAAGAGGATCCTGCATCTACTGCAAACTTGCACAGGTGAATTCTGCTCATGTTGAACACTTGCACTGGTTTTGTTCATGCTTCAGGGAACAGGCTGTGCAAAGCTGTTCCTGGTGTGGCCTTCAAAAGAATGGGTGGTTGTCAGGCTGATGTGTAAGCACAAATGTGTCTGTGTATGACCAGGCAATTAAAGCCATGGTATTCTTGCAACTTGGAATCTTCAAAAAGAATCAGACCTTGTAAATTGCAAAACTTGACATCTTAAAGGTTTGCGTGAGTGGGAAAGCTTGAACATTCTGAGATGAGGTTTTTCTACTTTCTGATTGGTTTTTTTGTTTTTTGGTTTTTTTTTCTTTTTTAATTGTAAGGTCATTATCTTGGCCCAAATCAATAGAGTGAGAATGACTTTTAAGATGATTCTTAGGACAGTTTTTCCTTTGTACACTCTAGTATTAAGTGCCTCCTAACTCAATTTCTTCTTGATTTATTAATGATTTGCAATTGGATGGGGTCTTCTAATGTAAGTGCAAACTACCCATTCATATAAATGGGAATAAAAAGTTGAACACCTTTTCCTCTGAATGTTTGCTTTGCCTTCTTTCCATCTTCTCTTAGTATTTGAGTATTTTACTGCTTGTAGAGGAAAGCAGTGTCTCCATGACTAGTAATTAAGTTTGCTGAAACACAGCAGACAAATTTCATAGCAGGATAGCTCTGCAAGTAAAATTTTGCTACCTACTTAAGCCCTTTTTTGGAGTTACTTTGTGAAATTCAGAGTGCAAAGATTGACATGTTAACATCTAACTACAGGAACAGGAGAAAAATCAACTCTGAGCTGGCCTCACTGTGGAGGCAAAGAAGGATACAGATAGTAAAACTTAAAGGAAATGTAACTGATCAACTACTAAATGGGAAAATGGTGAAAGATATAAATAAAGATTTGGTATTTGTATACCATAAGTGTTACACTATTGTTAGCATAAATTCCAAATGAGATTTTAAAAAATTCAGGTTTGGCAGGTAGATTCTGAAAGTGCATAGAGAAAACCTACTTGTTTTCTGCTGTGCTTTTTATATGTGTAAGATATTAGTTCTGGGGTGGTTTATAAATTAAAATTTCCTGATTTTTATTAATCTATGGGTGGACTGTTTTACCTGTAACTGTCTCTGCTTGCTGCAGTGCATTTCTTCTTTTATAACTTTGTAGATGTTTATGCATGAGAGAAAATGGTCTAAATGTTAGATGTACTTCTGTTTTTCTTTAAATAGCTCAAGTGACTATAGAAGAAATCACTCCACTAGTTCCTCCGCAATCAGGAGATAAAGGACAAGAAGATTTAACAAGCTATTTTTTAGAAGCACTTTTGAAATACATGGTAATTCAGGTATGTTCTATAGTTTTCAAGCAAACAAGTATGGAACAATTAACATCTCTTTGTCCTTTACAGTAAGTTTTTTTACTTGTAGCTCTGCAAATGCATATAAAAATGTTTTAAAGAGTCCTTCCTTGCTGCTCCCTTTTTTTTAAAAAAGCAAATTCTTTTAGAAAAATGTTCCCTTGCCTTCTGTGTGAAGATTCCTGGTTCTGTTACCACAGAATCTTCCATGAGATTGTGGCATAGAGGTAAAACAAGACTTGTCAGCCACTTCTAGCAATGCTGATTTCAGCTCCCTTCTCATTTTCATCTCCCCTTCCCTGCCCTGTTCTTCAACCAGTGGATCAACTATGCGCAGAAAATGAAGAGTTGAATGAGTATTTTGTCCACGGTGTGCAACTTGAACACACACAATGTTCTTCCCTTTTGAGTTTGATAATTCCATGATCTCAGCCAGTATGGGGCATAGCAACAGCTTGTCAAAAACTGTGGCTCAGCTGTTATGTAATTGATTTGCTGGCTAATTAGCACATGCTGCTTCTAAGCCTACTGTGCTATCATGTGCTGCATGACATGGTAGGTGTGGCTGGGTACTGCCTTCTGGGTCAGACTTGTCCCACACAAGCCAGTTGGGTACCTGTAAGTTTTTCTTCACTTTTATGCAAGTTTTGCTAGAGGAGATGGATAGTGTAAAAATATGATATATGTTAAACATTTCATGGCTTCCCTTTATCTATCTTCCTCTGTGAACTTGCCATGCTGGAATAATTTCCAGCCTCATTTTATTGCTTCCAGCATCTCCCACTTTGAATAGAGGGCTTCACACTTGTGATCTGTAGGGTAAGCTTAATGCTGGCTATTTACTTTGAAATAGCCCTTACATTTTTGAAGACAGCTGCCTTTTCTGTAATAAAAAGGTAGTATTATATTTAAATTCAGATAGGTCATTGAGACAGGTGTCATAGATTTTGTTTGCTATGTGAGGGCTGAAGTCGTTCACTGAAGTCCCTTTAGAGGCCACTGATAATTGCAAGGTTCTTTGATACTAAGTTCTGCTAAAGGACTTTGTGTCACTAAATTATATGTATCGGCTAATCCATTGAATTATATTGGGGGGTGAAGTATATGCATGTATATTCCACTCTACACACCCATTGCCCTGAAAATGGATCATAGTAGAACTGTGGCCTTTGAGTAAGAAATGGAGAAATAGAGGGGAAAGGGAAAAAAAAAAAACAAAAAAAAGAGAGGAGAGTCTTCCTTTATATTATTTATTACAGACTTGGCAGATTACCTTGCTTTGCAGGCAGATGGAGTCTCAGGAACAAAGATGGACACTGCATGTTGTATTTCTTGAGAATTTACCATGCTTGGTATCACTTACCACGTAGGAAAGCATTTCATAAAGGGGAATGCTTAGCACTCACGATCCATGAAAGTACGTTTGTGCTTGTAACTCAACTTCAAAGTTGTGTCTTCTGCTGCTTATGGTTGAAAAATGTGTTTGTTTCGTGTTGCCAATTACACAAATGAATCCAAGTACCTATTATAATGACTATATGGACACTTGTTAGTCAAAATGTCTTAAAATAAGTTGTCGAATAAATATTTGGAATGGCATGGATTTTTTTTTTTTTTTATAAAACATTTTGAAATATAAAAACCAGTTTCATTAAAAACGGTCAATTTGGGCATACTCCCTGACTTGGCAAGATGACTGCAAAAGCAAATGTATTTCTGCTGGTTTTAGTATTTTATGTGTTCAAATTCATTTTGAAACAATATCTTGGAAGAGAACAGTCTTCGTTTCATTGCTATTTCCCAGCTAGTTTGTTTCATCTTTCTAAAACTGTTTATTAAAATATGTGTTATTTTGTTTCAAAGAAATAACTTAAAGAGGACATTTCATCAGTTACCTGTTTTTTCTACCTGTAGATATTTACTTTGTCCAAATTCTTGTTTTAAGGTTAAGAGTTTAGAATGGAAGAACAAGGAAAACCAGGAAAAGGGATTTTCATTTTTATTCTCAAATTTTAAGAAATACTACTTACCTTCTATTTTCCCAAACATCTGTAAGGAGACCAGCTTGTATAACCCTATACTTGGTAAGTATTAACACAGCTGATAAAATGTTACATTTTATCTAATAGTGATGTTATGATCTTATTAGTGGGACATACCTCTGCCCAAATTAAAACGACAATAAGACCAAATGCTGGTTCAACAGTACAGACTTTATTTTGTAACATTGACTGCATGGGTAAGGAAAAGACAGAGGGAGAGTGAGAGAAGGAAAAGAAGAGAAAGTGTAAGCAGAAGCTGGTGGATCAACCTGTGGATCCAGTGTTGTCTTGTTGGGCATTCTTTGCCCTGGGCTTGGTGGTAGGGTGTGGGTCCTGGTTGGTTCATCTGTTAGTAAGTTCTCTGCTGAAAGGGGTGCTGGGTCCACAAGGTGTGCTGCTGACACTCAGATCTTTTCAGTGTTTATACATTTTAGAAACAAAGGAATTTTTGCTTATTAGCTACAAGTTCTCTTCCATCTTCTATTGGTTAAATGCATTTTATGCTAATTAGTCTGCATGTTCAGTCTTTCTCTTCTTTTGAGATGGTGGGTTTCTTAGATTGGTGAGTTGGTGTTTGCAGATCTCCTCCTGTGGAATTACCTTTTACCCAGCTGGAAATTATTTCAGCAGAATTGCTGAGATGCTTTTAATAATTTCTTCCTTATCTTCTGATAAATGTTCTTATTGCCCCTAAATTCTGCAGTCTTTGTATCCACTATCAGTAATACATCATTCTTCCAAAGCTTTGTTAACCTCCCCCTAGATCCTAACAACAGTACTGGCTTTATACAGTCCAGATTCCAGATGTCCACAGGATGTACTCAGGGGAGCTTTGGTGGCCATGGTGGCCACAGGTGCTGCCTGTCCCATGACTTGGCATGATACTTTTTTGGCCAGTGATATGCATGTAAGCAGGTGCTTCTTGTCACACAATCTGTCACAGTGGGAGTGTGTTAACCAGATCTTGCCTCTGTCAGGCCTGGAATTGGCACCTTCCTGTCACAAATTCCTCCCTTCTGTAGCCTTAACAATGTTTGAAGCATGTAATTATGCTCTCTAACAAGACAGTACAGCAAAGTTTTTAGCTTGAGTCATGTTGCCCATGAAGGGCATTCTCCAAAAGTATTGGTCACGAAAGCAAAATGTTAAGATTCCTGTTTCTGGTTTTCACTTCTTTGTTTGTGGAGCCTCTGACCCTTTCATTAGAGTCAGTCTTGCCCTGTTAACCTGAATAAGGTGAATTAAGTGTTCTTGTAAAACCTTTCTTTAATGTGGCCTATATCGTTGATCTCAGTTGTGCTCTGAAGAGAAACTAGTGCTGCAGAAATAAAAGGTGATAGTGTGCTGTTCTTTGGGTGTGTTGGTTTTATCTGTACAGAATCACAGCATTTGGATTATACAGTGTTTGCTCACATTTCTGACATAATGTTTTTGTGCCAACTGCATTTTATCAAGAGCTTGCAGTAGAGAAAGGAAGGTAGGGTTTAGCAGTCTTCAAAGCTGATGGTGCTAGAATGTATCTTTCCATATAGAGAGTGGAATGTTAGGTGATTTCTAAGCAAACCTGAGTTTTACTCAGAGTTTTCAGCCCATTTTAAACCAGAATGTTGTTTTCAAAACTTGATTTTTCAAATCTCATGTTTGCATGCACCCATGCACAAGTTGGTTGCAGGCCAACAGAGTTCAAGACTCCTCTTTGCAAAGCAATACCTTGTACAGAGGCTTTAAGTTACCATTTCATCACTTGAGTCATACAGTCACATCACCATTCTTCTTATCTGTTGATGCAGCATCTCAGGAGGACTCTCCAGAGTAGTGGTCTGCAGACACAATTCTATATTCTAAAATCAGGCTGTCATGGAAGTTTGTTAGAAAGGTCTTAGCTTCTTTTCGTCTATGTACATTTATTTAGGTTTGAGAGATGGTTCTGTCAAAGCCATGTTCTCTTGGGGAAGACAAACAGTGGGCTTTTTCATCTGCTGGAGAACCAGTATAAATAGAGCCATAAGTAACAGTAGAATAAGAGTTATTGTGCAGATGCTGAAGAGGTTCATTGATAAAACAGCTACAAGAGGGATAGTAAGTAGTGCTGAGAAAGCAACTTACTGTTGCTTAATGCTCCAGAACAAGAAATATGGAAATGCTATTTTTCTTTCTGTGAAGATCTTGATTGAGTCTTCCGTAGAAGTGTTACTATAGTCCTCTGTTTTTCTGTGAACTGTAAACAAGAAACTTCCAAGACCTTAGTAAAGAAGAGGACAATGGGAAACAAGAAGAAATGTGCACAGATCCCCAGAATTACTGAGAGTGTCTTAAGCTGTGCACAGTGAGCAACTATAATGAGGATTTTTGGAACAATACAGTGATGAAAACAACAGAAGCATTGGTAAGTTGAATAATTTTTTTCTCCTCTAAGATGTTCTTCTCTGGCGTGCACCTTCCCAACCTATTTGAAAATAGTCCTGTGTGTGTTCTGAATTTACAGCCTTGAGGGTGAAAGGAGGGCAAACTTGGGCACTGAGCCTGCTACTAAGAACAGTTCTCATGCTACTGGTGTAATGTTTAATTTAGGAGAAGTCATGAGGTACAAATCAGAACAGTAGTTTTAGTAAGCAAGCATTGATACAGGGCTTTACTGGAGATAGTATACTGGGCTGAGATTTCTTTCCTTCTTTTCTGATAAATATATTGCCTGTAGCAACAAGCATTCCAGTTACAAGAGGGCTAAGTTTTGTGGCTCCTTCAGATTCTGGCTTTAGTAGTACAGACTTAGAAGAGGACTACAGCATTAGAAAAGCCCATGAGATTGTTTTTAGAGGGGGTTTGGTTTGACTTTGTTTAGAGTTTTTTGCTTTTTCTGTTTTGGGGATTTTTTTTACTTTAGTGTTTTTGATTGTAAGGTCTTTGTTAAGTATCTGTTGAGACTGAGTTAGAAGTCGTTTAGCAAGAGCCACAAATATGGCAGTAATATTCCAGGGGCATTGCTTCTTCCATCATAGTAATGCCTTTCTGTGCCATTTCCAAGCCATTTAGATAGGTTCCTTAGTTTACAGAGAAACACTTAAGTGGGCTGTCCTTCAGTTCTCTTTAGCTCTCCATTCCTTATGAACCCTTTATTGTCTTAAAAATTAAACATGGTCAAAGCTTACAGGTGTCCACTGTGTTTTTGCTAGCGTGTTCATTTTCTACCCTGTTATATCTTCCCCCACCTTCAGCTTTCTGTCCTTTTTGTCATCAGGTTCCCAGAGGGGGAAGGGGGTGGGGAAAGCCCAAAACACAATAGAGAGGAAAAAAATGGAAAGTTGGGGGAAGTGAATATTTACTCTTGTGCTGTTTGAATCCATCTAACAAGCTCTGTTTTGCTTTGGTTTTATGTCTGTGTTCTCATCTGAAGCCTCGATACCTTCTTCCAAGATGGACAGAGTTTGAAAATACAAGAAACAGCTGGGAGGATACATTTCAGAAGCAGCTGGGAGGAGGATACGTTTGAGAAGCAGCTGCAGCACATAATGCAGTTGAAACAAATTATAGAAAGAGGATGTTCTGAGAGATTTTCATGAAACAAGGAGACAGTGTGCTGCAAAAACATGTTTACTGCATGTTTAGTCCTTCTGAAAATACTGCCAGTATTGCAGCCTTTGTGCTCTGCTGAATGCTAGTAGATACCAGAGAGAACTGATCTTTACATCTTTAAATGCTGTGCTACCAGGCATTTGCTTCCTTTTTCACGGATTGCACTGTTACACATGCTTGTTAAAGATACCTTAATTTTTAATTTTCTGACTAACCTCCTGCTTTCCACAGAATGAAAACAATGTAGTGGTTTTATTATTTGCAGTAAATAAACCATTTGTAAACTTGTCAAAGAGTATTCTGTGTATTTGTTGCCTAGTTAGGTAGATGATACGCAAGAATCGTGGGTTTTTTCCTCTAAAAATAATGCTTCCATTGAAAAGCATGGATATAGTTTTGGAGTTTGTACAGGAAAAATTTCTCAGTGTGGCAGCATCCTGATGGGTTTGTCACTGCTTATGTACGTAGCTTTTGAAACAACACTGAGATAGACCAGCATGGATATCCTCAGTGCAGGTGCTGGATCTTGTGTAATGAAAACAAAATCTTTACAGCAGTCTGGCAGATAGGCTGGTTTCACTTTAGATGCCTTAACAAGGCTGTAATAATATAATTGCTTAGACAATAGTTGATTATTTCTTCACTGCTGTACAGATTTGTCCCTCTTGGATTCTAACACCATAAACTGGCAAAGTTATGCGGGATCCTGTAAAACAACTCCTGACTTTGCTTTAGGAAGATACAGTCAGGGAGTAATGTAATACTGTTCAGTGTGACTTTTAAAAATCTTCTTAGACTGTCACCATTAGTATCCTTCAACTGCTTTCTAGTTGGCTTGTAAAACCATGGAACTTCTATATTGCTCATGTACTGCAGGCCTCAGAAGAGTTGAGGCAATGCTGACATAATGGTCTCTATTCAATCTGTCACTCTCTGTATAGGGATAGGACCATAATTTTTCCATGCTTCCATCTTTTTGTTAGTTGTTTTTTTTTGTTTAGATTTTTGTTTATTTTCTGTTTGTTTTGCTTTGAGTTTCTTGGGGCTTTTTTGCTGTCAGTAGATGGAAATCATGATACTGAAACACCAGCATCAGGGTGTCCTGACAGTGCATATAATAAGCAGTTGTCACACAAATATTCATCTTCTTCTTGTTTTGGAGTATATCTCATATTTGCCCTTATAGGACTATGACTGCAGTTGGTTGGCATGCCACTTCCAGAGAAATGTCATTTGCACATGAATGTACTGTTGCTGCTTCAGGTTGATGATTAGTAATGTAATGCAGAACTATTCTGCACCATGTCTTGTGTTGTAAAACCCAGAAATGACATTTTGCAAGTCACAGAAAAAAGCACAATTTAAAAATAGTGTCCATGTGTCCCCCCATCTTTGTAATGCTTTTACCACACATGTTCAGTTCATCTACCTAGAGTTAAGTACTGCCATGATTTTCTTCTGAAGCAGATTCAGGAGTACTGATGGCTGACTAGTACAACAGAGAACCATAAAAGCTAAAATATTCTGAACCATCATGTAGAACACTGGAAGGCAAAAATGTCAGTTCTAGTCCCCAAAAAACGACAGTTCCTGCCAGCTGATGTGCCCCTGAGCATCCTTCCTTACATTCCCTACAAGCCAGTATAGAAGCTATTGCCATAGAGTCATCTTGCAGCTAAGTCATAGGAAAATTTACATGCCTGTGGTCTGGCAGCAAAATTGGGGTGCCAGTGAAAATGGGGCCCTAGGTGAAGCTGCAAAGCTCATGCGGGTTTGGAACAGGATTTCTCTGTTCTATTCATGTTTCACCTTTTGCAGGGCCAGAAGAGGCTGTGTTTATTAAATTTGCATTTTGGAATTATAGATCTCCCATTGTAGCCATGATTAGATTTGGCACTATATTAATTGTATAGGGAAATAGTTTTCTTGTATGGATCATGGTCTGGTTGACAGTTATTTTGCTACTTGCAACTTTGTACTTTTCAATGAAAATTTGCAGTGAGTTTGCTGAAGTTTATCTTTAGATATTGAGTGTAACGTAGTTTAAAAGAACATGAAAATAATGAAATGTGTTTACTTACATAGAAAAACAGTGCAAGCAAAAGTGTAAGGCTATAGAAATCACTTTCAGATAAAAAATTAAAGGTTCCACATAGCAGAAATAAGTTTCTGTCTTTTGGACGAACAGTGTTGTCTCCCTTCAGGAGAAAATTCAAGTGTTTTGATGTCTTAAAATTCTTGACATTTTGTCTGTTGCATCCATTCCAGCGTGTCTTGGAATGAGTGGTGTAACAGGTGAATGGAACAAAACTACACCTCTGAAAGTTCATGTGTACTGCTTATGGTTTTAGGATTTCTTTCTTATGCAGATCTTTCTCTCTGCATGTATTTTTAAGATGTTGTTTTTTCATACAGATATACCACAAATGAGACCAAAGCCACACTACGTAATAGTTAAGAAAGATGCTGAAACCAATGAGGCAATATATTGCACAAAGGAACCTTTCATTAAGGCTCGTGTTATTGTCATTCGATGGTTGGTGTCTTTCTGGCTTGAGCCAAAACCTCATACAGGACCTCACATTCCTGGGATGGAAGGTGAAAATGTGCCAAAGAATATTCAGGTAAAACCAAATACACAAAAACGTATTTGTTTTCATGTTTTTGGTTTAATTGTTACGTCAGCAGTATGCTCTCCTCCAATAATTGCAACTAATGAAAATTAAAAAAAAAAAAGGAATTTCTAAACAAATTGTATGTTTATTAATTCACTTTGAAAGGACCTGCAATGCTGCTTTCTTTTTTCAAATTCTGTGATTTGTTTTTAATCAAGTGGACATTAGAAACCCTGAAATGCAGTAAATCCTTTTGTTTGATTTTTCTTTAATTTGTGCTCTTCATGTTATACTTAAATTGTATTGATTTATTGGTGTACTAAAAATGAACTATGAAATTTTTTTTTTTTCAGAGAGCAGCTGCTAGCATGGCTTCAAGGGAGGATAGCAAAAATGACAGTACTGATAAGCAGGATAGAAATGCAGAACCAGAACAATCTCATTCTAACACAAGTACTCTAACAGAGAGAGAACCAAGTTCTTCCAGCCTCTGCAGTATTGATGAAGAGCATTTAACTGATATTGAAATTGTCCGGAAAGTCTTTTCTTCTAAAAGAAGCAATGTTAATTTTCTAACTGAGATTTTTCGACAGGTAAAGAATTCTCATTAGAATGCAAGAATGTTGATTCTTATATTGTGTATTTTCATTATGTCGTGGTTTTCTTTCAAGAGCACCTGTTAAGCCAAACATTATACTGAGTTACAGGTTTTTTCTGTCATCTTGCCTTCAAAAATCAAAAAACTAAAATTCTGAAATACTTTCTGTGTAGAACACCCCTAGTTCCTGATTTTTCTAATTTTATATCTTTAATAACCAGTTTAGCAATATTTAACTTGGACTTCACAGTTCCCCATAGATGGAAATGTTTAATCTTTTCATACTTCAAGGCTGTAGGTATTAGAACTCGCAGCCAACCATATTAACATAAGCCTTCTGTGGGAGTCTGCAGCTGTTACAGAGCTGTTTTAGGAGCATCCGAGTGTCCTTTCCTTGATAGTGTTCATCAGAAGAGCAGGACAGATGGCTATAAAAGGTAGCAGCTTCTGTTTCTGACTTCACTGCAACCAGAAATGTTAGCTGAGCATACTCAGAATTGTACTTCTCTGTTGGAAAATATTAAACAAATTTAAACTGAGAGCATATGCCAGAATATGGAGCATTTATTAATAGTAACTTTGAGTTCAATGTGGGAGAATAGAACAAGATAAACTTTCTTTATGCCCCATGCTATAGATCAAAAGAAAAAGAGTTTTCTGAATAATAGTAAAGAAAGATATACTAAATTTCAAGTTAAATGCACAACATTAATTGCTTTAAGCAGCAGAAAGCTGAACATTTTAAAACTCATTTATCTGGATGAAGTAAATGTTTTTGAATGAGGCAAATAAATGTCAGAAGCTTATCCATATCCCTTGTATCAAAGAGCCTGGACACATTTCTTGAGGACATAGCAGAGTTACCCAAATTCAGCTGACACTCAAGGGTTCACAGAGTCTGAGACATTGAATGTAGAGTGTAAATTGTGGTACACTTTTCAGTGTCCCTACAGTGAAAAGCAAAGGCAATTTTCTTCATTTTTTTCACAAGTCACTCCATGGGTTTATGTAGATTATTTGGATTTCATGTACAATTATGAGATCATATTTACATCATTATTTAGCCAGGAGTTTTCAGTGTAAATTAATTTCTAATATGCAAGATACTAGTAATGTTTCTAAAACACTAGGACTAAGTTATTCCTGTCAAGAGGAGGTTTCAGTGGTACTGAGTGGCGGAAAGATTGTCTGTAGAGAACAAGTTTTATGCATTTTAGACTTGAGGGTACCAAAAAATATATATAGGCATGCAGAAGAATGTTAGACTTGAGCAAGTGTGATAATGCTATGAAATCTTTGTTTCTATAGTGAACTTACTACCTGTGTTAAGTGGGCCCTCCTTAAAGATATGGGCAACTAGTTTTCAACAGTCACAGCATGGACCATGTAAAACTGTGTGTTAGTGTAGTTTATCTGTTCTCCTAAATATATTATTAGGGCATCGTGGTCTTTGGTAAGTGTATTTATAGTTAGGTAAACTCTGACTAATGTTAAAAGTTTCTGGTCTATGACTAGTTGCTACCAACATAGCCAATACAGAAAACCTTCTGAAGAGGGCACTGATCAACCATCACACCAACTCAAATGCATGATTTTTAGGAACAATAATGCTGAAATCTTTTCAGGGACTCATTTGCTTTATGGATACTTTTTTGTAAAATCTTAATTAGCTAAAAATAAGATAGATGACTACCAGTATTGTGGGTCACTTGAATTTTAGTCATTTAGAGCTGGTTTAACTCCACTTTTCCAAATCCTTTGAATGGAAGATGTTGTAATAGAAACTTCTGCTTATTCGTTTTACGTATTTTGGTGGGTGTTTGGGTCTTAATTTCAGCAGGCTAGGTGCTAAGTAGATATGCCCACATGGATTCTTATGTATTTCAAAGTATTTCTTGATAAGTTTTCTTGTTTAAATGTGGGGTTTTTTCATGTTTTCAGTTTACATATGAAGAAAGTGGGCGAACATTTAGGCTTTGCAATAGTTTGTATGCTAGGATCCCTCCACCTTTATCTCTTAGAACTTGTACATTATAGAGCCCAACTAATTTCAAATATTGTAACAGTGTTTGTTTCTTTCTTCTTCTACTTGCAGGCATTTCTGTTGCCGATATGTGAAGCGGCTGCCATGAGGAAGGTGGTGAAGGTGTATCAAGAATGGATTCAACAAGAGGACAAACCATTATTTATGAAGGAACCTGAAGAAATAATGCAGTGCACTACTGTAGATTGTGATGAAAATGTTGACCATAATTCATCAGAGAAAGGAAAAGAAAGAGAAGAGGTAAAATATTATTGGTTAATATTCGTGCATTAATCTGCCAGTAGACAGAGAAGTGGCTTCCTTGATAGTTTATATGTGGTTTTCTGTGGTGTCAGAGCATTTTTTGGGGAAAATCAATTGTAAAACAGTGTATGGATGAGGTACCAATTTTATCGATTATCTGTAGCTTTTTTATGTGCTTGGTTCAATTAAAATTTCGTATCATTTAACTGTTTTCAAGATATGGATTTTACAGTATGTCAACTTTCAACTGTGTAAAAATTATATACAAATAAAAGGATAAAGAAATACCAGTTACTTCATTCAGGTACTTTAAGATAATTGTTACAAGCCTCATGAAATAATTGTGTCTCAGGTGCCTTTGCCTACTATTGTTTATTATTTAGTATATATATTATATATATAAAAATATATTTAGTATCTATTAGAATGTATATATTATAATTTATATATACTGTATCTATTATATTCCTTTTTCCTTTAATATAAAGCCAAAATATCTGTCTAAAAATCTGTGGAATTTTAAGAAAAAATATTTTTCAGGAAAAAGGGATGAACTCCAGTCATGTTAGAAATTCAAACTGGACAAGAAATGGCTGTTATGAAGACTCTTTGCATAAAACATCTGAAATTGATACTGAAGAGCAAAATGTACGAGCTGGAGTGCAGTCAGTATTGCAGGTATGAAACAGACTTGGTATTTAATTTTATCTACATTATCTATCTAAAATTAACTAGAATTCTTGTTATCAGCACATAAAGAGCGGAATGTAGTGCAATACTTCTGACAGGGAATCCTAAACATCTCTAAAGCATCTCTAAATTCTAAAATTATTTTGTCTGCAACAAGTATGACGATAAATGTTAGACAAATGACACTGGTTCACTATATCTTTATTGACCTGAAGTAGGACAATGTATAGACCAGTGTTGGGTAACACAGTAAAAAAAGAATGTGCATTCTCCTCTGCATTATATTAAGAAAAAAATAATCCTCATGCTACTGCAACATCATCAAATAATTCTAATTGTTTTATGAGAATGTTTAGAGGCTTTTTTCTTTTATGCTATTAGTCACAAAAGCCAAAACATCCAATCCTGTAGTTTTTCTAGTCCTATCAATAAGGTGTACAGGGATATATTTTTCATCTTTTTCTGAATTTACAGCGTGTTTGAAAAATTTGATGAGGTGCCATAACTCTCTGGTGATATCACTAAGGAAAGAGTTGCAGTTGTACCCTAACAAGTTTTTAACAGATTCTAGGCAGTTTGAGAGGGTAGAAATTGTGTTAATGTCAAATGTTTAGCAAAATGCTTCACTAAAGGTGAGGTTATGGAAAATTGGCAGGGTATGATTTGAGGGTCTTTGAAACGCCCTTATGGTTGTAAAGTGTGTGCATTTTATGTATATATGTGTGCACATACAGGTATAAGACTCTAGCCTCCATAATATTCTTATATCTAGCAGAAGATTGATTCTGAGCAAAATAAAATAATGTGCATTTTCCACTTTACTGTGTGCACTGTATGTGACCATGCTAAGTAACACACATTTTTACTACATCTTGAACACATTTTATGCACAGGGTTTTCATTTGTGCTGTACGCTGTTATATGTATAAATCGACTTTGTAATTGAAATAACTTTTAAATTCAAATACATTGCAATAATTTAAGCTTCATAATCTTTGTTTTCAACAACTTTTTAGAATATGAAGTGTTAATGAGAAAAGAAATACAAAGTAGTTTGCAATATACTACTAAGGCTTACACATCTGACAATGTCTTGAAGATTATTCATGTTGAAGTTTTTTAGACAAAGGTTCATTTGACTACCAAATATCTTTTTTTTTTTAGCCTGAAACAGAGTCAAGACATCATTCTAACCCAGTACCATGTCTCAATTTGAGATTTCCTGACCTGGAACCACGTTTGATTTTCCCTGTGAATCAATAATCCAATACTTCTGTCTTGAGTTTTGTTTTTTTTCCCATTTAATGCTTGCATAGACTTATTTCTAAGCATTTAGAATAGGTTAGGTTCATTAGTTGAGTCTAGTGAATGTAAAACTGCATACTAATAGTTTTTAATTAGTAAAAATCCAAAGCTTTCAGTAGAGGGAAGTTATAACTTTAGTACCAATGACTTCCTGTACATGTAAAAATAATTGAAAATCTAGGCCTGAGATTCAAGTGCTTTCTAAATTACATAAAAACATAGTAACACTTCAGTAGTTGCTTCTGTAGCGCCTACAATGTCCTTGCCTACTTTTTTTTGTAATTTTCATTCTGAAGGCCCTAATTCACTGCCCACTGAAGTCAGTCACTTTGGGGAGCTTGTCCAATTTCCTACTTTGGTAAGCCTTACTGATCCCAGTGTGTAACCCTGGTTTCTTGCCTGAGATGTTTTGGTTTTCTGAAATTCTTTTCCCAGGCAGCTTTCTGTAAATAAGACATGTTTTTCTAACTGTACCTTATGTTTTCATTCCTTTGCTAGGAGGGACTTCTTGATGTCCCTGTGGTTTGACCAATGTGATTGGAGAGGTTTGTCCTTGTTTCAACAATCAAATTGGTCTGTGTAAAATAGTATAAAAGAGACCCACATCCCGAAAATAAACGGAGTCATTCTCTCAGCCTTCTGAACTTGGAGTCCATGTCGTGTGCACAACAGCGTCACCAGTGGGATGAATGTTTTCATTTCCCAGAACATAATACAGGCTGTGTCATGCTGAGGCACACACTGTGTGCCAGGACTACTTCAAGCAGTTATACTAGTCAGTTCCTGGCTTGCAGGTGGAACTTTGTGCAGTGGACTTCTTTCTGGAACATTTTTGTCCATCATATTAAATTAATCATATTGAGTAGTTTATTGAACCATCTGTCTATGAGAAAAAAAATATACAAATAGGTTTTGTAGAAAAAATGGAGAAAAGATCAATCTCATTGCTTAATTATTACTGCAAAGTGACATATTTAAACATACGCTTCTGTGTGCATATGCAACCTTTTCTGATAAAGACTCTCTGCTATTGATTTTTTCTTCCTGGTTCTTCCAACTGAATCACTGAAAACATCGAAGTGCTTTAGGATCATGACATCCACTCTTTTCTGCTTACAGGTTTTTATAATAAATTCTTCAAATATATTTTTTCTTGAACCTGCAAATGAATTTAAAGCTCTGCTGGATGAACACACTGATATGTGCAAACGCATTCTCAATATCTACCGCCACATGGTAGTCCAAGTGACTATGGACAAGAAGACATGGTAAAATGCCAATGTTTTTATCTTAGATTATTAGTTCACAAACAAGTGAAAATTTACTTTGTAATAAACACAGTAGAGTGGTATTGGTTATATGAACCAGCTCCTCTACATCAGTAAACACATGAACTTGAACACCAACGTAACACAGGGGAGGTTATCTGCTTTCTTAAAGCCTCTAGTAAGTTCCTGGTTAATTTGTGGCAGCTTAGACCTCAGTGCAAAGAGGGCTGAGCTTGGATATACAGACTGTTAATAAGAAGCTACTGATGATTTTTGCTCATGTATCAAAGGGCATTTTGCTCATGTATCAAAGCATTAAAATATTGTAACATGTGAAGCTTCACAGCCTTATTTAAAAATAAACAAAAATGCCCCAGACAAGCACGGTTAACTATTACAATCAGGTGTGTGTTGTTCTTGACCTGCAATTGTATACAGGAGTTTCACTGTGTCATGCCTTTCCAGTGCTTACAGTGCCTAGCAGGTACAAGAGACCCTGCTTTAAAGGTATTTCTATTGTTTCCCATTCCTTTAAATAGTAGTCTGTAAACAGGTGCTGTATTGCCACCATTCTCCATTACAAGGAAGAAATAGCAAAGGGGTTTCAAATATCTGATTTATTCAATTTTAACTTGACTTGCATTCCATCTGTAGTATTTCCTGAACACTGGATAAGGAAAGCTGCCACTATATGTCATCTGAAGCTTGTCTCCTCTTCTGAGGAGCCAATTTAGCTGGCCACTGGGAAATTTGGGAGTGATAATAGTAAACAGATTCCACTAGATTGCTATTTTCTTTCCCAGTTTCGCATCAGTGTAAAGAAGTGACTCTAGACCACAATGGCAAAGATTATGCCACACAAAATAATTGATGAAGTATGTTAGTGATAATATAAAGTTACCAAAACCTGTAGTTCATAGAAAAAGAAAAAGCTCAGATTGAAAATACAGTTAAAACTTTGCCTCTAATTTCAGGCCATTGAAGGTGATAGCAGTTGAATGACTTGGAAGAAGATATTACAGGGCAACAGGGATTCCTCACTCTTAAGTGTGAAAAGAAATTGGAATAATTTCTTTTGCAAGAACCAAGTTAGGCTCTTTGTAATCATTATGACCTTTTTGAAATGTGCTTAAGCAAATAAGGCTTGATTATTACCTTTAAAAATACCTTGGTATATACAGTTATATACCTTGGTATATACAGAGGTATAACAAAATGATAACTCTAAGTTTAATATTGTTTTGCAGGGAGCAGATGCTACTTGTGCTGCTCAGGGTAACTGAATCTGTGCTGAAAATACCACCCCAAACTTTCTTGCAGTATCAAGGAAGAAAAAACTCCACTTTAGCTGGAAGACTTGCAGGACCTCTTTTCCAGGCAAGTAAACATAAATTCATTTTAATTAATTCAACCACTGTTGGCTGATTTGTTATATCACTGGTGTGTTACCCAGATAATGTGAATGGTGTGGGTCAAAGAGCTGGTTACATTTGTTACTTTCTGTCCTGTTAATGACAGTGTGACAATGGTATCTGAGGTACTGTAAAACTCAAGAATTGTTGTCCTTTAGATGAGTTGGAATAACTGGCAAAGATAACTGCCACTGTGTGCAGTTTTAGCCTGCTGCCATAGTAAAATTCGCTCTAGTCAGCATCACATCTTGTGTTGTCCATGCCTAACCGATGGATTTTTTATTTCTTAGAGAAGTCTGGAATTCCTTACAGAAAGCTGTAGCAAGTCCTTTCAAAGTTTAGAGTTGCAAAGTGCTGTTGTGGTGAGTTCTCAGTGACTAGGATCTGTAGTCTCCAGCTACTTTAGCAGAACAAAATAGAATACACAAGATAATGGGTCAAACCAGTTGTTCCTGTATCTAATCAGAACCCTGTGTTAACACTTGATAATTCATTAAAAATCTGTGTGTACTGGTCAGGAAAAGAATGTCAGGACTACACAGAAATTTCTGTGGCAGTTTGAAATTTCCTTTGAAATAGTAATATTTGAATATTGTCAACTTACGTTCACAATCCAACTTTTCTCTGTTCTTTTAGACTCTTATAGTAGCTTGGATCAAAGCAAATCTAAATGTGTACATTTCTCGAGAACTTTGGGATGACTTGCTGTCTGTAATGTCATCACTGACGTACTGGGAAGAGCTGGCCACTGAGTGGTCACTGACAATGGAGACACTTACTAAAGTATTAGCTAGAAACTTGTATAGCCTGGACCTCAGTGACCTGCCGCTGGATAAATTGAGTGAGCAGAAGCAGAAAAAACACAAAGGCAAAGGTAAGACAACACTGTATAGACATCATTTGAATTTGTGCCGGTGTTAGGCACAGGATAATTTTGGTCTCACTTTTTTTGTATACCTAATTAGGCATCTCTATTGCCTGAAACAACCCTGTTTCCTTAAGGTAAATGTGCTTTTTAGAACTACCACAACATGATCATGTTATTTCTGCAAATCGGCACATGTGGAATGTCGTTCTTGTCGTGTGTTGAATTTAAAGTAAAATGTTATACTGTAGTGGGTTATGCCTTTCTCCTTTTATCAAAGCAATTAAATAGTTGAGTCCCAATCATAACTTTTGGAAAATAACAAAGACTACTCAGCTGGTGGAAACTAAGCTGTTGCAAGCACAATTGGAATATTGATTCTGAAATGTTATAGGATTAAATGTAAGGTGAACATAGTTCTCTTTGGTACTAATTGATCACTAGCCTGTCATAAAGAGAGGTTCTGTTACAATGACCTTGTGGACTGCTTAACAGAAAGTAAGGTTTTATAATCCATATGAGTGGTACCTGTTTTTATACTGATTCCTAAAAAATGCATAAAATATTCTGTAACACGTCGTATGGGTAGAGGTGGCTGCTTGTAATGGCCCAGTTCTGGAATTGGTAAGGCACAGGAAGTTTTTTCGTCCTGGACAGGGATCTGGATTGAAAGTTGCAAAACCTGGATTCTTTTCACAGTTTGTAGACAGGCCCTCCGTGTGTGATCATTAGAAATCACTTGGTTTCCACTTTTGTAAAACATGGACAATGATGTTTTTTATTCTCCTTTAAAAAGTGCATGGTAATCTAATAGTGAGAGGCAGGATTATATTTAGAGTGAGTAACAAAGATGTAAAAGTAGCCTATTTTTAGGCTACTTTCCATCTCTTCAGTCAAACCTGAGGGAAAATGTAGTTCCTAGCACTAGAAAACTAGTTCCTAGCACTATCTTAGGGTTTGTCAGTGAGAAGCAACCTATGTGGATATCCTCTCTTAAAGGGGATGTTGCTATAGGCTTTTTTTTTTTTTGCTAAAAACATTTCACACGCTTCTGTGCCTTGTCTTAAGCAAGATTTGTTCTGGTTGTTCTGGTTTCTCATGTGTGATAACTGGACTGATACATTTCTGCGTAGTTGCCCTTGAGAGGTCATTTTTTTGTTTTGCTATGCTACACAGGTTTCTTCTTTTTCTTACTGAAAAAACACAGGTTGAACAAAACAAACAAATACCAAACTCGCAAAACAAACAAACTAGCAAGCAAACAAAACCTCGCCCCAAACCACACAGTCTGGCATAGGATAAGAATGTGTACAGTTATTTGAATATATGCTTAAAAAGGCATTTTGAATCATCTGAGCAACGCAAGGGAAGTTTGTTAAACTTCAATGACAGAGTTACAGAGAAAGCCCCCATTGTTATATGTGAGTTGCAGAGTCAAGTCCAGTTTTAGAATTAATAGGTATACAAATTATATCAAATGTCTTTGCCCCCATTCATTTGCTAATAATAATGAACATGTTGGATTAGAGCTCACTTTTTCCAAAAATATGCCCCTTTAATAATTGTAATTGTGTCAATTTGGATTATTAATGAGCTCAATCTGGATAAGGAAATACGTTGCAAATATTCGTTACTTCACTTATTTTTACATATAGCTATTTTTGATAGCTCCTCATATGAGCTGTATCTTTAATATAAATGTCAAATCTGAATTTATTCCATCTTAATCTTACTATAGAATTTTCTGTAAATTTCCAAAGAACCTTGTTCTCTGACCCCGTCATCCAAGTTTTCTTTTGCTTTTGCATTTTTTGTAAAATTATGTTATCTTTATTTCATGTTCACAACGATGCAAAATTATTTGGAAACCTGCCCCCCCAATATTTTGAAATGTGACTTTGTGTATCTTATCTGGCAGGAGCAGCAAAGGAAAAGTTACATGTAGTATCAAACTACAATCTGTGCGAGCCTATGTTTTCAGAAAAGAAAATTACAGTAGTTTAATAACACCAACATTTCTGAAAAAGTTTGAGTATCTCTCAGAGTTAGTGCTGGCTGAGCTTTTGAATTCGTGCTTGCTTTGGTAACTTAATTTATTCCATCCAGCCTTAAAATTTTTTGGAAGAACACATCTAGAGTCATCTGGTGATAGCAGAGTAGAAGTGAATAGATTTGCAATTTTATTTTTGCAGGAGTTGGGCATGAATTCCCAAAGTCTTCTGTTGATAAGTCCTTTTCCAGAGGCTGGAGCCGTGATCAGCCTGGACAAGCACCGATGAGACAACGCAGTGCTACAACCACCGGCTCTCCAGGAACAGAAAAGGCAAGGAGCATAGTGCGGCAGAAAACAGTTGGTAAGTATCTGGAAGAGCTGATAGAAGTGACATTTGAGAGAGGGTAAGGAATTAATAACTGGCTTCTGTAGCAATGTGGATAGCTTCTTTCCACAAAGATACACTATCTATAATGATTTACACATTAGTTAAAGCGTGAATTGTGTAGCCTCATGTGCTTTGAGGGAAGTGAATAGCTTGTGTTTACTAGAATTATAGCAAACGGAAGTAATGCAGTTGCTGTATTAATTCTTAATGAATTTGATCACATGCTTAAGCTGGATTGGAAAATAATACTGTTGTGTGTATATGAAGGAGAAAAAAGCTGGAGTGGTTTGAGCTATCGTGCAGATAGGTGGGTAAGAGAAGGTTTCTTAAGTGTGTGTTTTCATGCACTGCACAGGATGGGTTGAGTATTTTCAAACTGTGCAAAGGGAAATGGGGAAAAATATGTGGAAGTCTGCATAGTTTATAAAATGTGCTTTTACTGTAGCCTGAATATTGTGATAATGAAAGATTGGCACAGATGTGTTCAATTCTCCATTTCTGAAGTCACCTATTTCTGATTTTATTACCTGCAGATACTCTTTGCTGTGTTATAAATGAGTTATGCTGAACAATGCTTTAGGTGAACTCTTCAAAAGAAGACTTGTTTGTGTTCATATGGTTGTCTTAGACTATGTTAACAGGAACAGGACTACAAATTTCTTTACTCTGTCTCATCTTGATGATCTCAGTGCTATTGCTTTTGAAGGAAAGTTAAGCTGGTTCTAATTTTGTATTTAAAAGAAGAACCTCTTAGGGAATATCTCTTATTTTTTTACTATCTTTATAGTAGTAGTGGTTTTGGTAACTGAGTGTTGTTGGTTCACTGATACTTCTTGGAAGTAGGTGCATTCCAACACAGTTTTAAAAATTTGGGATGCATATTGACACTTGAATAAACAATTGTGCTAGCTTTAAGAAATTAATATTTTCTTTCTTTTTCAAAAAATATTTGTTTAATTTTTTTAGGTCACAGAGGTTATTTAGACAAAGTTTCTATTTGACATTCCTCAAAATTCTCCGTTTTAATTTTTTTTCTCTCGTAAAGCCCTTGTTGATGTGGGAGAATTAATTGTCCTGTAAGGCATACAGAAATGAGAGAAAATGAAGTCCCTACTCCAGAATTTCCTGTCTTTTTTTTGCACATTCAAATGCTACACAGCTTTTCCTGTATCTCATGCTGACAGCACCTAGTTTTCCTCATGCATCACAGATACTTTAAATGTAATTTCTGCTTCTCTGTAGTCTGTGATTAACTGTAATGGTGGTTTTGTTTTAAATCTTAATTGTCTTAACAAGATAAAGCTCATGTTAAAATTTCTCCTTTACAAATTGTTAATATTTCAGATATTCTGTCAGAAGGTTATGTTGTTTGGTCAATTTATTAATGCTTTTGTTTTGCTGCAATTTGAAAGAAGGCTATTTATATGATGTTAGCCTTGAAATGACTGGAATTTATCTTAATCAAGCTATATATTGACCTGGTTAGCAGCAAAATAATCTGATTTTAGTTTCCCTGCACTTTAGCTTCCATGGTTTTGTTCCTTTCCTCCAATTATCTTACATATTTGATATTAATAAGCCAATTTTGCATTACTGCAACCAGTTCAAATATCAACTCTATTCATGTTGCAGAATACCAACTGTGAACAAGCATCCCAGCATTGCTAGGATGATTTTAAAAGGTGATAAATCCAAAAAGAGTGGGGTGAACCACAATCTCGAACTCTTCAGGGTTTTTTTAATGTTAATGAGGAAAATGTTACAAAATGTTACATGTATCTTAACTACCTGAAAATAGTTGGTTGTTACTGCCTCTCTGGTTTGCAAAGAGAGCTTTTCAGCCGCTTCTTAATCTGTGCTATTAATTCAGGGTCAAATAATAAATAAAATATTCACAATAAGTAAAATGTAGAACATTTTGCTGGTCAGATCTTCTCCTTCAGTTTATCATTAGGTCTGCAAGCTAAGTCTGGAATTGAGTCAGACCTTAAATATGTTGGATGATATGTGATTTGTATTACATTCCCTTTGATTGTGGGTAATATATACTCCTAATATCTGAATAGGGGGGATGTGCATGTTGAATATTTTATGGTAAGAAAAAGCTGGAGTTTCTTTTTCATCTGTTTTATGTTGTACACATTTTTGTGTACATCTTTGCACCTCTATTTTTTGAGCCATCATCATGCCAGCACACATTTATTGCTGCACCAAATATGTGTGTGTGCGTGTTACTCAAATAAAAATCACAGCTTTTTTGATATGCAGTGTGTACATTTATAGCCTCAACTTAAGTAAAATAATTTTTGAAAAGGGCTTTTAAGTATGGTATGCATATGGGTTGAAAAATCTGTAAGGTTAGATACAGGATTTTGGGCTTAGGCAGAAGGTTCTAGTCCTATAAAAAGATTGTATCAGAAAGAATTTTCTTACCTGTTCTGCTTTTTTGTAGACAGTAGTGGAAGATTATAAACTATCAAATATCTACATGTTCTGACATTGCCTGCCTCCACCTAACTATTTAATTGAATGTAATATGGTGGAAAAAATCCAGTCAAATTGAAAGGAACACTTTATGTTAAGATTTGTAATTGACACAGTATCCAATATCAAAAGCTTGATTTATTTAGAATAAATTACCCTGGAAAAGATCCTTGATATTGCTGTGTGGTTTTAATTTTTTTCTCTTGCCTACATTCATTTTAAGTTTCATAGTGATGAATGTAATGTATCTAGCTATAACTGTATCCTGAATTTTATTACTGTATCTCTTAAACTGACACTAAAGCCTTACACATAATTGCCTTTAAAAAAACATAGTTACTGTAGTACAAAGTTTATTAGAACATTGCTTCAGTCTTAAAAGGTCTGTCTTTCTGAATTGTTTTTTCAAACTAAATTTAAGACTTCACTTAAGTTGTGCTGCATTTGTCAAATGTATTATCTGCTCATTGTGACCTACCCGGGTTATCTGCATGTTGTTATTAGCAACAGTTCTTTAACCTGGTTTAGAAGTGTGATGTGCTCAACTTTCACTGCACTCCATTCCCATACATTTGATTCCCCTGCAGATCAGGAGCACTAAGATACTAAGTCTATATTCCATGTTGTTTTGAAAATATAGAGAGAAAAGTTCAGACTGATTAAGTATTGCACTGACAATATTTATGTTAGATACTCTGAATTTTCCTTAAAGAATTTTATCAGCAATGATTTTAAAACAAGTTTGAAAATTTACAACAGTATGAAAGGAAGCTACTTGAAGCTTTTTTAAGAATTTCCAGACTACTTTGAGGTTGAATGCAGTATCAGTTCTTGCTCTGTCTGACAAAGAAAAGCAAATGTCAAAGGTTCATTTAAATCTATTAGAAAAGCTGCAGATATAACCTTGATTGTAATGCCACAATTCTTATATACATTTTGTATTCTGTAGGACTGTTGGCAGGATGTCAGATATGAAAAGGTGAATAAACATAAGTTTGGCAATATTTTTCCAATATCAATTAAAAGCCAGACTCCATGGATAGAAAAAAATTAATGCTTTCTTGTCAAAACATTTCACTTCAGTAATTTAATTTTTAATATGGAACTATAACAAGCTTTATTGCAAATTTCTTCACACAGAACTAATCATTTTCTCCTTATGGTTTTGAATCTCTTTTGGAGAACATGATTTCAGGGCTAGGGGTGTATGTGTAATACAGAGACGCATTTTCAGGATAATATCAAAGGAAACTAGAAAAATACAAATGTAGTACAAGTTACATTTTCTGTTAAAAAAACCAAATTCAGAGTGCTTCTGGAGTAACTTGGATTTTTCAACCCCTGATGCAGTGGTAAAATGTGTTCATTAGCTTCTTGATTTCAAATGCAAAATCTCTGTAATCGTCATAATAAAGACATTGTTGCTGCTTTACATAAAATTTGAGAACTCAGAATGTCTTATGTGTCCACTGATTTTTTTCTTTCTTACAGCTCTGCCAATATCTGCCGTGCTGAAATGTTTTAATTTTTGAATTTTCTTCCTTTTTATCTTTGTTTTCTCTGTTGCTGCTTTTTCTGTGACACAAGCCTTTCATTATAGTCACTCTTCTTTTTTTCCTTCCCCACTTCTTTCTTTTCCTTTTTAAAGCCATGAGAAGCCGATCCATTGGTGAATGTGCTCTGCCATCGGCCTATATACGCAGTGCTAAAAGTGCTCCTGTTCTGATCCATACTTCCAAACCCTTCTTGCCTGATATTGTTCTCACTCCCCTTTCTGATGAGCTTTCAGGTAGTGCCACCTCTGCTAATTTCTGCACCCCCTTTATTACTTTTTTAAACCTTCTGCTTTCAAATTCTGCTAAACCATTAAATTTTTCAAAGTAAAAATACTTTGGGGATGGTGGGAGAGGGGAAGAGATTAAGAATTAATATTTTGAGTTTTGTAAGATACCATGCTATTTTACAATTCATTCTGGAACTGTTAGAAGTTAGTGCTGTGCCAATGTTTACTATCATAAAAGAGAAAATTTGAGAAATCTCTTGGTTTTTCCAATTTATTGGTAAGCAGCAATATAATATCTGTATACCGGAGAGTACAATTAATCTAAAATTTTTATTTTTTGATGAGTGAGGGAGGGAAAGGAAGAACTTAATTTTACTTTAATTTGCCATTTACATCTTTCTGTGTAAATTTTTTAATTCAGTGTCATGGACATTTTGTGAACAACTATGATGATACGCTTTACCTCCCATGAAAAAGAATATGGTATCATATAATATGCTTTAGAGTATGCCTGTTTTTCATTACAATATAAAAACATGAAAAAAATCTGTATTGTGGAATTCTCAAGTGTGATGTTTTGGTGTTATTTTCCAAATGGTCCATTTTTAGGATTGTTGTTTGCCTCAACATTCTGTTTGGTCCCGCAGGGTGGTTGGCTACAAGTTGGACAGTAGCTTACTTTGGACACTTTTCTTTGAACAGATAGATTCAACAGCTAGAATTAGCACAGATTTTAAAAACGCATGCTTTCAGATAATGTAATTTTTCCTGATATCACATAGGTATAAATTTGTAATGTGTTAAGGCTGGCAATCATGTTATGCCTTTGCATCAATAAGTAGAAAAAAAAATGAAAGCACAGTGGGAGGACTATATATAGTCAAAATGGCATAGAAATATAAGGACTTCATGACAATAATATTTTTATTAAAGATTTTTTTTTCTTTTCTGTCTCTGTTGCCTGTCTTTGTTACTCAAGAAGTACTGAAAACTGAAAATCTTCGTAATTGTATTTTGTCATGTGTCACATGTCACAAATTTCTTGTGAAACAGAAACTTGATGCCTTAGTATTCAGTCTGAAAACATTATTGAAAAATCAGGAAAGTTCAAATAGCCCACTCTAGAGAGACCAGACTCTCACAATGAACAATTACAAAGTATTTGAATGCAGTTCTTGACACCACAAACAAAATTTAATAAAATACAAATTATATATAATAATTAATAAAAATACAACTGCAAAGAGTATCTCTTCTGTGATACAATTGATTATAACTTAGAAGATAGAGATTTTTATAGAAATGATACATAAACAACCTATTAGAAAATGGATCCTACCTGGCCATGGCTTTATTGGAAATAGTCAATGCTTAATGAAGACCTTAAGAACACTCACAGAAGGGTTATGAGCTTTCACAGTGAAATGTTATTTCATCACATAATCACTGATACTTAATTACCCTTTCTTAAGCAAGGCAAAAGTACTTCTGTAGTCAGTTTTATCATCCATGTTTCTGAAAAGTCCTGGCTTGCGTATTACTTCCCATGTGTCCCAGACATGATGGCTCTCTTACTGTTATTCTTTATGCTGATACTCATCCAATCAAAAAACTGCATGACCAATGTAATTATAAAAGTAAAGTGATCTTACAGACCTTTTCACTTCTAACATAGAAAAAGTCCTAAGCCCTTCCTGGGTTTGATGTCTTCTCAAACAGATGGATGTTGCAGCAGCTTTATGATGTGCCCAAGAACCTTGAACATTGCCAGAAACCTAAAAAGCTCTAGTGAAAAAAAGCAAGCTGTTAAGAGTGTTGATGGGGTAGTACCAGAGAAAAGGAAACATTGTCCACTGTATCAGAGTGCACTTTGCTCTTTTAATTTTCTGCATTTTTAATTGTGCTCTCTTTTTTCTTCTCTTTTTATTTAAACATGAAGCTTTATAATTTTTCGTGCCTTTTCTTCTTACATTAAATATATTATTTTCTGAAGGCCTTCTGTTTCCAGACATACAGCATGTAATTTGGGAAGTAATCTAATTGTTTCTATTCTATGTTCTAGGTAATGAATGATGTTTAGCTAGTTGTGACAGCTGTTCATCTTACAGGATTATATGAATATCCCTGTTATCCAAAATGACTTTACAATCCAACACAACTTAAAGGAGAGGACATTTCCTCTGAAAAGGCAAGGAAATTAATCCAGAATAGTAGGATGCCTGATATTAAGGTTTTGGAAGTAGTTTTCAGCTTCTTTTTAGCTGTGAAACTCATCATTGAAAGGTGGGCCTACTGAACAGTGGTGAATCTGGGCAGACAGTCTAACAGAAAGCATTTATGACCAAACTTTTACCTTATGTACTGTATATTAATTTTCAAGAGTAAGGCACAAAACCTGACTATAATGTGTGAGAGATTATTTGAAGATCAATCAGTAGGTTGATAAAATATATTGCAGAACTTCAATTCATTGAACAGTTCATTGAGATCCAGTCATATAATATCATAGAGAATGCTTTTTCTAAGATTTTAATTCCTTCATGTAGTTTCTGTTATGCTGCATTTCCATGTGCAGAATATTTGCAACTTTCCAAGTAATATCCAGAAAGTAGAAGTGATTTATGCTTTAAGGTATTTTTTTTATGAAATGATTTGGTAGTAGTATATCTGTTGCAAATCCACAATATTTCTAAAAAGAACTTTCCTTTAGCCTGTCAGAATCATAGGAAATCCAGTCTTACACATTTACAAGATAACTAGTGAAATGACCATTCATTCTGGAACCCTTGGGGATTTTCAGGTACAAGACTTGAAATAAAGTGTCAATGAGACGTAGGCAAGATTCCTAGAAGCAGTGAGCAAACTAATTAATTGCAGGTGGGAGAGTCTTCCTTATCTACTAGGACTTAAAGAGTTAACTATTAACATGAAAGGGAGATGCATATTATACCTTTACAACCTTGCTCCCAAATCATTAAGTAATCGTTGAGATGAAATACAAAGAAATCGTAATTGTAATGTCAGTATGGCTCTAATTATTCTTTAATCCCAAAAACTCATAGAATGCCTGTGTTCCCTTAAAAAAACACAAACTATTGAAAGCTCAGAAGCAAAACATGTTATTTTTTCTCCCCTTTCTAAATGGACTTTACATGATGAAATATAAACCTGTTCCAGTGTTATAGAGGGATTTTCTATTAGCACTCATGCTGCCTTGTCAGAATATGTCTCTCCATGAGTTTGTATTTTAGCATATCTGTCTCACACTTGATGCTGAAAAACTGCCTTCTCTTTCTGCCTTCTAGCAGCAAAAGGAGAGGCAAGGTTCATTTAGGAAAGTTGTGACTGTGTGAGATTGGCCAGATGTACCAATTACAGTCTTCCTTACTGTAACATATGATGAACCAGGGCAATGTTTCTCCTAAGGGTGCTCAGGGTCAGATACACAGGATCAGTCTGCTGGCACACAAACTCCTTGGGAGTTTTGGGTGTCCCAGTCCGACTGTACATCTGTGTACATGGGTGAGCCCTGGTTGTGAAGGAGTAGTTCATTTAGGTTTTTAAATATTGTCTGTTTTCAGTGCTGGTATTGCAAATTTTTCATTTCCCTACTTTCTTCCTATTATACAAAAAATCTTTATTGGTGCAGGCACATTTGTTTGGAGGTGAACTTGTATGTGCTTGTTATGGATGTGTGAGCACCTAAAATGAATTCTGGATCAACATTGAAATGAATCTAGCTGAATTTATTTCAATGTGTGGAGCTGCTTTGTGTGCGTTACGAGTTCTCTGTCCGATTATTTTTAGCATCCTAGAAGGTCATGATCACTGCATGCATGCACAGCATGGGATTTCTAGGCTGCTGCTTCAGATAAGGTTGAGTTCATAATAGATTTCAAAAATGCATACTGAGGGCTCAAGATGAGATCACTGCATCATAGTTGCATGTATTAATCTCATATATATCATCATGCATATTTTTCACCGAATCCTGTGGTAATTTCTTTGCAGCTATAAGAAATAGTTTGAGACTACATTAGCATAACCTCTGTTAATCTCTGCCAAAGTCAATACAGAGTTTGAAATAACAGTTCCAACTAGAGAGAGACACGATTAATTTCAGATTGTGTTAATTCAGGTAGTTAGTAATAAGTTGAACAAGAACAATGATGGGAAATTGGTTGCTTATCAAAGCTGAAGAGAAAAGGAATAATAGATTGTGTTGAATTCGATAATTTTTTATTTTCTGAGACAGCTTGAATGTCTATTCTCTTTTTCCAATATAGATCTGTCAATTTTCTGTCTAATAGCTTCTGTACAGTTCAGTAAACTTTGTATGAGGTCAAACTCTTATTCTCAAATTTTAACTTCTTAGAAAAATTGAGCATGGAAATAGCACTTTTCATCTTCTTGGAACAATGTTTAGTTAAGACGTATTTAGTTTACAGACATATCTCATTCCTCTGGTTTATATGCTTTGTTCAGAAGGAGAATATGAGAAAATGCAGGTCCATGTCTTAACATTCTCTAAAGAGTGCAAGCACCAAACAGGTTTTAAGGGAACTTCAGATTATCAATGTTCAATGTTACTGAAATATATAGAGATCAATGAAATAGTAATTTGAAATATTTAGTAATATTTATATATAGTGTATAGTAATAATAGACATATTTTAAATGTAATTATATACATAGTTACTTTATTTTAGCTGTAACACATCAAAGTTAGGGGAGGGAAGGGGGCTTAAATTTTGTCCTGATATTAGGTAAATTCACCATTGCAGTCCTGAAGTTAAACCATCTAGATAAAACAAAGAGGTAAGTCCGTTTATTGTGGCAAATAACTCTTGCTGGTGCTCATTTAAGCTATTGACTGTTATTCTTGAATTTGAAGGCATCTACAACTTTATAAGTAATAAAATATTTAATCTAGGGAATAAAGGATTCTATCAAAAAGAAACCAATAGAAAATTGATTAAACTGGTTTTACCTTGCTGTCTAAGTGTTTATCTCATAAAAGGACTGGAAGGGACAGCAGCTAGGTGACTTGTCTATAAGGGATATTTAGTCTTGCATATGGTGGTGATTTGATAGTATATGGTATTCCTATACATAGTCGGAAATCTGTATGGGTATATGTATAGGTATTCCTATACATAGTAGGAAATCTGAAGAGATGCTTGAAGGTTCTTTATGGAAATGAGCTGAAGATACTTCTGTGCAATTCTTAGTTGATCCATGTTGGAACTGCAGGTTTCATTACAGTTAACTATGACTTTTACTGACACTAACATATTAAGAGTCTCAACAGGAACAAAAAACCATTAATTTAAATGGTAATAACAAATTCTGATCTTTTCATAAACAAAAGTGTATTTACGCTAATGTTAACTGTTGTGAGGCTGCAAGGATGTTTTTTGGTATCAGAGTACATAGTTCTGTAATTCTCATAAATGTTACATTTGCCTGAGTAGAACTGAAGAAGAGGGGGAGGTAAGCCTTCATTAGATATTTTGTTTTGTATGTTGAAGATGAGAGACAAAACATCCTTCGGAGGGGAAAGGATATATCTTTAAATTGTCCATTATGTATAGTCATCTTTTCTGTATAGGGCCAGGTCTTCCTTGTCATTTAAAAGCTTTAGTCCTTAGGTGTACACTATATTACATATCTCAAAGTACTTTAAATGGTGCAATGGTATTCTTTCTGAAATCTCAGTAATTTATATATACATACATATATTTATTTATTTTAATTAATGGTTTGCCACTTCAATAGACAACCCTAATTTTCCAAAACATATCCTTGTTGTCTTTGGAGTTGCAAATTTTTCTGAAGATGTAAATTCCACAAAGGGACTACTGCTGTTGAGCCAATTTGTATTCCAATAACCATTTCCTGAACAAGCTAGCTGGAATAATATTGGTTGAATTATTGAACTTATTGGCACAGCTCTAGCTTTAACTGTATTTCCAAATGTTCCATGACCTCACTGTTTGTTCTCATGCATGTTAACATTTAAAACTGTGTTCTGATGGTCTAACTCATTTATATTACATTCTGTACTGGATATTCTGTGTGTGTGTTTTTAACACTCTAGTACTGGAAAAAGTATTTTTTGTAGTACCTAAGAAAACAAGGTTCTGAATTTTTCTGGCTTTTAAAGTTACATAATTAGGATGTAGTATTAAATATATATTGTCTCTGTATGTATATTTTTGTGCATGTTACATATACTTTTTTCCTACAGACATCGATGATGCTCAAATTCTTCCACGTCCACCTCGAGTCAGGCATTTTTCTCAGAGTGAGGATGCTCCAAGTGAAGTTTTTGGTGCATTAAATGAAGAACAGCCACTGCCACGAAGCAGCAGCACCTCTGACATCCTGGAACCATTCGCAGTTGAACGAGCCAAAGGTGCAGTTCCTGTCATTGACAGTTCATCCCATCATGCTCCAAGCTTGCAGAGTTCCACTGAGACCTCTTCAATGCATAGATCCACTGAAAGCCATATCACTGATACAAATAGCAGAGAGTCCTCCTTGGAAGTTGGGGATAGTATTTATGACCATCTTTGTCATTTAATAGGGCCGGTAGAATTTGCAAACACTGCCTTTGAACAAAGCCAGTATGTTGACCTTGAAGGTGAAGATGATCTCCTTTCCTCTCTGAGAGAATATCTTATTAAAGAAAAAGAAGAACTTTGCGGTAACTTTGAGCTAGATAAATGTGAGGCTTCTGCTCATGAAGTTGATACATCAGTAAGTAGGAACGATAGATTACCACTGGATGGATTAGAAAATAGAGATCAGACTGGTCAATGCACGACTAGCAACACTGTTGCAGAAAGAGCCAATAACACAGAGCTGCAACTAGAACAAAACCCAAGTGGCTTTATAAGTAATATTGCACCTACTCAAGTAGACTTTTTTACAAGAAATCAAGCGCTCAATAAAGCCAGACAGTCAGATATTGATAAACAATATGGAAGCATGTTTGATCATGGGTCAAGTAGTCCTAGCAGCAAAGAAGGGAAGAGATATCTGTACAGGCAAGCAGCCACTGAAACTGATGTAGATTTAGTTGTGGAAGCATCGGTAGCTGAAAAGCATAAAAATGCCCAGTTTAATGAAAAAGTGACCAACTCACGCATTGTCCATGCAAAGAAAATTCTTCCTAAAGCACAAGTTGATCCTCAAATGCCTCGCATCACAGGCACAAGCAAACTGGCACCAACTAAAAGAAGTATATCTGAAACTGTAACTCATAGGGCCAAAATCATGAAAATAACAACTAGAAAAAGAAACAGCGTTCATGTTACTTTTAGGCCATCTACAGAATCGGTTCAGTTTTACAATCCTCTTGAGAGCAAAGAGGCTGCTTGGAAAGCAAGACTTCGTAAACTTGGTGGCTTCAGTAGTAGCAGTAGTGGTAGCAGCAACAGCAATACCAGTGCAAGCAGTAGTTCATCAGCTGCCACAGAGCTGGTTAGACCTGGAATATATAGGCATCTAGATGCAGTCGATGCTGCTTCGGCTGGCAGCAAGCAAGTTAAGGAGTCTACAGAATCTCAAGCAGCTGTGTTGCAGAAAGAAGGTCTTGCAGTTAGTCAGTTCCAATGTCGTAGTGCCTTTAGAGCATCAGGTCAGGAGTCGGCACAACAGCAGGGCTCCCTGGGTGGTGTTTATAAAACTGTTGTACATGCTCTTTCGAAGCCGAAGGCAAATGTTTCCCCACAGAGGCAGAACAGAATGCCAGCAGAGGCTCCACTGAGGGATCTGTACAGTCATGTAATGGGCTATTTTGGAAGGAAAGCTGCAGGTGAGCACTAACAGTGTGCAGAGCGCAAAAGGAGAAAGGCAGCACCAGTTTGGCTTAATGCAACTGAAGCAAGCTCTGATAAGCAATCAAAAGGCTTTGGGATGATCACTGCTTTCCCTGTTTGGTTATGCATGCGCCTATAGCCAGCTGATTTTTCTCCCAGCATTAAGTTACATTTACATACTTTAAATTACTAATTTTTCTTTTCAAGATATTTAGTCGAACCTCTTTGCTGCTGAAGATCATCGGGTTAGGGAAGAGGAAGAGACAGTAAATGACCTAATAAAGGATTAAGCCTTGAGACTTTGGTATTTTCATCTACCATGCAGAGCCTTCAAATTAAGCCTACTGAATGATTGGCAATGCATATATTTATCAGAATATGTTATTCCGCTCTGAGTGTAGTTTCTTTGTCAGAAGGACCTGGCTCCTAACCAACTAGGTTAAACTGATTGTATTTCTGGTTCATTTAGTGTGTTTTCTTCTTCCTCCTCATCCTCTTCCTCCTTCTCCTACTCCAAAACAAAACCAAAAAAAAAAGCCCCAAAATTTACATTTGGAGGTCATTTTAGATAGTTTTAAAAAAATAGTCCAAAATAGCAATCTGCTATTACTGGAATGATTTCATTACAATAGTTCTCTGAGTCTAATCATAAGGTTTTGTTTGACTTTGTTTCAAAACATGTCATCGGCCTTCCTATGTCCATCCATCCAAATGGCTGCAGTTAAATCTTGGCAACATCTTCCATTGCTTTCTTTTTTTCTTGGAATCTTGGATGTTCATGAAGGTCTTGTGATAGTCTTTCACCTGCTAACTATGAGACCTCTGTGGACTGATCAAAAAAGAAGGCTGCAACTCTAACATACATTGTCTTAGTTCACATAACCGTAAATGAACAATAAATTAACTTTCAGCAGTAATGCAGGTTTTCTTTTTTTCCCATTGTTATGCTGGCATGATTAACAGAGGATTCTGCAATGCATCCTGCATCGAGATGTTAATGCCACCTGAGGGCAGTCTCTGTAAGCACAGCACCTGAGAGCGGTACTGTCACGGGTCTCACAAAAATGATTTGCTGCTCTTCAGAAATTAGACTTCTGAAAAAGACATATCTAGGAAGCACCAATTTTAGAAGTACCTGTTATTTAAAATTCAACATTTAACAGAACGTCATTGTTAAACTATACTGTGGTCTCATGAGAGATGACACTGAGAGAAAAATTTGTATAAAGAGAACATAAACTGGAATAACTTGAAGACTTGAAAGGCTAATATCATAAAGTTAGGTGTAACAGACACAGTTAAATATGAACAGTATAGTTATATCAAAAATGTAGCACTAATAAAGGAATGAACTTCATTAATTGTTCATAACCATTGATCATCTAGAGTTAGAATTTTCATTCCATGTACTAGCATGTAATTTTATTATGTAACATTTTCTTTGCACTATTCATACTAACTATACACTGCCACATTGCCATTTGTCGTTAGTATCTATTACAACCTAGTTTACTTTTTCCACTACATTGCTTTTCATTAGGAATGCAATGAAGAAGGAGCCTGAAAGAATCACATCATTTTAGAATTTGTTACTTACTTGTGATATGGAGGAAGAACATGTGCTTTATCCTTAAAGCAAGCATTAACAACTTTGAGTAGTGCTTACCTATAAGCTTCCTGCTCTTAAAGGTGGAATTGGAAATCAACTAACCCCTGCTTAGTGGGAAGAAGAAGCCGTACTAATTCTGAAAGTAGAATCTGCTTTAAAAGAGGGACATCCTTAAAATGCATGTTTGGCAATTTTGATTTTTAAATTTCTGTTTATTAGCAGGTTTTTTCATTTGTTACATTTTGTTTTAAAAATGTCTTGATGCGTTCTTTACTATAAATGGTTGTTCATTTGCTTTTAGCTAATAGAGAGGATATGAGTCAAAAGCTGCACCCTATTGATAGTGATATTGGCAATAGCAATACAAATGTTCCTGACATCATGGATGAATTTATAGCTGAGAGACTCCGCAGTGGTAATGCACTGGTAAGCCTTTAAACTTGCTATATTTCAGTACTTAAGTCTCCATATATGTGTGAACTTGTCAATGACATGATAAATCTGTTCAGTAAAATGCATTTCTCTGGCTTTTATGAATGAGGATTAAGAGTATCACTTAATTATTCCTTGCCTTTGGCATAGATTCTTGCCATTTTATACCATTTGTGTTTTCATATCTATTAAATCTTCATCATGCAGAAGTTACTGTCAGATGAATAGTGTCATTGAATTAAACAGCCTTAATTCCACCTGCAAAGATACCTGTACATAAAGACATTCAGAATACTAGTTTAAATTTAAATTTGTAGTCCTCAGCATGGTATGTAATTGAGTAACATACTGTAGTACAATACTATTCTCTACAGGTATAGTCAATGCAACAGACTACAAAACTACTCAAACATATATATTTTTCCTTTTTTTTTTTTTTTTTCCACTTCCAAGTGTTGAATTATTTCTTGTAAATAGTGCTCTGCTAATCCAATCAACTTTCCATTTGCTTTCTTCCTACACTTTTCCAAAAGTGTTATGTTGTTTGGAAAGGCATTCATAATAAGAAATTTCAATCCATTTTAAATTATGAATTTCTGGTTACTGTTTAATGCTTACATAAGGAGACAACTGATTTGAAGAGATAAGTGCTGATTAAGGAGTAACAAAAGGGAAAATACTAAAGAAAAAGTTGCAAATTAAGAACAGAATGGGTAACAAAAACGGTGTTTCAAAATTGTTTAGTTCCTTTTTCTTAGAAGTTTACAAAGTCATTTGAAGACATGCTCCTGTAAGACATACTCCTATAGAAAATTGACTGTAAGTAATTGGTGATAATAAGGGACAGAAGATGCTCCAAAGTTATTTAAAAATGTTTATTTATCATCACCTTTTATAAATGGCAAGAGAGGATCTATAGCGTTTGTCCATATGTATACTTTTTTTCTCTTTTGTATTGAACTCATGTTTATGAAACTTGATTGTTGGCACAAAGTATTCTTGTTAGTAAGTCTTGAGTTACACGACAAAATGCTAACTTGTAGTCTATGAAAAAGGTTAACTTTTTCTGAAAATTAATGAAACAGAAATCATCACAGCTGGTTCCAGAAGAGAGAAAGGGAGGGATTACTCTGTTTTGAGAATTTATACTTTCCTCACGCTGCAGAAAAGTGCTGAGTTTGAGTAAATACTCTGAAACTACCACTCATTTTTTTAATTAGCACACAACAACAGACATGCCTTCTTAAAACAGTACCAACTTACTGAGATTAGTTTTAGATTGCAAAATTTATTGAATGCTAAAACCATATCAGGGAAAGCTTATTAGTCTGAGTTAACCTAAAATTAGTAGTAGAGTAGTAAAAGAATGCACAACTGACTAGCCTAGTATAAAAGGAAGGCTTCTTTAGTCTCAATAATGCATACAAATTTCAAGCCATTTCAGAATATGGCTTTTCTACTTTGATATCTCTTCCCTCTTAAGCAAACAGTGCTATCTGTGGAAAAAATGCCTTGAAGAAAGACTTCAAATAGACCACCACCGTACTTGTACATGAGCAAATCTGCATTCCTTAGTTCTGTTATGAGTAGTCTTTTGTGTTCCAATCCAGTACTGAAGTGGTGTTTTAATCATATGAAGATTAATGCATGAATTAGTAAATTAATTTGCTCCTTCTATAAATGAAGTTTTTGATTATAGTAAGGTAGGCTATGGGCCATTGTGTCTGAAGCCAAGGTTAACAAGTTTTCTTTAGTTATTTAGATGTAATATATTTTTAAACTATTTCTCTCTCTCACGTCTTACCTACCATGTGACCCATGCTACTCTGAATCCTAGCCTTTTATGATATGTGTCCAAACATCCACTGTGCAAATAAAATTTATATTTATGAAATTCTGTGACTGCATGGGTACTTCATTTGGGGGTTTGGAAAGTCTTGGTATTTAGAATAATGGCAATTTCTGGTTTAGGTGCATAAGAACTGATTGTTACATTCTGACTTCAGCAAATGTGGGATTGTTTTTCCATTTTATGTAAATAAGCCATGCAAGATTGTGAGATAATTTATGTATCTTCAATGTTCAGAATGTGACAAGAAGAGGAAGCAGCCCTGGCAGCCTGGAAGTTCCTAAAGACCTTCCTGATATATTGAACAAGCAGAACCAAATGCGTCCTGTAGATGACCCAGGTGTGCCTTCTGAGTGGACGTCACCTGCCAGCGCGGGCAGCAGTGACCTTGTCAGCTCAGACAGCCACTCCGACTCCTTCAGCGCCTTCCAGTATGAGAGCCGCAAATTTGAAAGCAAGTATATTTTTCCAATAGTATTTTTGGTTAATGTATTGCAAATTTCCTTTGCTTTGTTTGTTGCTTTACTGGTTTTTTTCCCCCCAGATAAAGTTGTATGCCAGTTTTCTGTAGGGAGATATTATTTTGCTTTTCCATTGAAATCATTAGTAAGCTAGTGGAGCAAGAAAAGTTCTTACAAGAGGCAATTGGTTTTTTAGTATACCAAAACTAAAGAGCACTGGAATACCACTATGCAAAGAGGAGAACATAATTGAACAGAAGTTAGAAAGCAATCTTGTTTCCTCTGTGGAGCGTATCTATCTGTTTTGCACAAAATATAAAAATTAAATTTATTTATTCTGGAAATTATTTTAATTCTTTTGAAAGTAATTAGGTTAAACCTAAAGAAAGGCTTCTGGTATTTTTACAAATAAGTCATGGCATTTAAACCTACATTTCAGTTTGACTTTTTTTTTGTTAGTGTTGAGGATAACATTTGTTAGAGTATCATTTGCTGCAATATTTTTAGTTTGAAGCTAGTGCTTTTACAAGCTTGAATATTTCTTCTAGCTTGTAAATTTCACAGATAAATTCCTTATTTTGATTTATTATGATTCCATTATTTTTGCATTATTCAGATGTTGGTGCACTTACAGCAACTAAGCAGAATACAGACATACAACAAGAATGCCTTCTGCAGACATCATGGGTTTATGACAGGAAAGAGAATATTCATAATAGTCAATAATTTCTGCTGTTTCACTTTATTTAAATTTTGCAACAGTATGCTAGTAGCATAGAAGATGCACATTCAAGGTTTCTGTTTAGTTTGGAGGTCCTGGGCCTCTGGGATTTTTTGTGCTAGTGGTATTTTTATGTTGTAAGTAATGCAATGCTGTCTTCATACAGATTTCAGCTTTGGCACTGAGGCAGGGACGCCAGCTTCTACTGACATTGATGCAATTTCAGGACAGCAACAAAGTGCCGAGGAACAAGAAGTGGCCAGTCTAACTACACTCCACATAGATTCAGAAACAAGTAGTCTCAATCAGCAACCATTGTCTGCTGAAGCTGCTACTATTACTGGTAAAGTAGATTAAAAAAAAAGTATTTCTTTTAGAAATTTTTCGCCTGTCCTGAAGAATGCAACTTTCAGCTTCTGCCAAGAATCTCTATTATATTTAAGATGATTCTTTTGTTTCAATTATTTTTTTATTTCTATTGAAAAGTAATACGTGAAACAATGTAAGTGGAAAACCTTTACCTGACTTAGTTACCCATGATCCTGAATCTATTTTAAACCTTTTGAGAAAATCTATACAATTACCAAGGAGAAATTTACCACATATTGTATGCTAGATCTCTGAAAAGTGTCCTTCTATTCCTGGTAGTTAAATAATTCATTTTCATGAAATATTTTTGCTTTGGAAGGTTTTCACAGTGCTCATTCAAACGAGCGTATCACACTGAAGTATCTTGAGATTCCTCTATATGCACCCATCTTAATATCTCTTTATATTGTCTGTTGTGTAATTGAGCGGTTTTATTATGCAAAATGTTAGTTATTTGGCCATGTAACATCACATTCTATATGTATAACTGAAAAGTGATGCAGTTAACCAAAACTGAATGAGCTTGGGTCTGAAAGAGAGAATACTTCTCTATGAGGATGATCTGAAAGAATGGTCTCTTGCCTGGTGTTGTACATGAGAAATAAAGATGTGCATAAGCATTTTCATACTCTGTTCCACAGCTGTTATACCCTACCATTCCTGTTACAACCCTAGTTGTAACAAGTAACAAGTTGCAACAAGTATCTATATTTCTGTGAAAGCTTATACCTATATATTGTGTCTTGTTCTCTGTTAGAAATCAAGTGCTGCATTTGCAGAGATATGAAAAGACATCTTTGCTTCCTCTGCCCTAATTTTCACTTTTTAAAAGTACCCTTCTGCTGAAAGAGCCATGGTATTAGCTTTCATGGACATTGTTGTTCAGCTTGTTCCACAATGTTTAGCTTGACTTGTGTTCTCTTCGTTTTTCTCTTTGCTGTGTGTTTGTTGAATGTCCTTGCAATAGATATGTTCTTTTTCTGTTTGTTTGTACATTTTTATATGTTAATAACTTCCTTACTGTTTGGTATTTTTGTCCAAGTGTGCTCTAAAATTGATAAGATTGCAATTCGTGACTGAGTTGTCCATTGAGAGATTGTGGTTAATTCTTCTTGCTTGAACCATTGTTTTAGAGAGGCAGTTCTTGTGTGTTACATGCATTTAGCTGGGTTTCCTGAGGAAACAATACTTGTGCAATTGTTTTGTCTGTATCTGACTTTCCATGCACCCAAAAATATTGGAGCCTATTGTCTAATTTTTGCTAAATTGAAATATAAGAAAACAGAAGGATGTTATTTTCTTTGATGTTTTATGAAAGATAGGCAGCTATCTAGTGAAAATTGCATGTATGCAGACTAATGATGGAAGCTGCAATGTAAATTTCACTATATTAGATGCCAGCAAATCAGTACAGAAACTCAACCTCAAAACACACTTGTAATAAACAAGTTTTCAGTGGTTCTGCTTATCAGAACACTACTCTTTCTAAATCTGAAGGGTTTGGGAAGGATAATTTCTTTTTGGTATACGGGCATTACATCATAATCCAAGTAAATTATAAAGTTGGCTATTAACTGCTATATACTAGTCCTAGAACAAGTTGTACCCATGGGAGTCTCAGTCAAAGTCGCATCCACATATGCTGGAGTATCTTTAAATGAGAGACTCCGGTAGTTCTGTGAATTTTCCTTAATTGTTTCTGTCCATTCTCTGCCATCATATGGAGATCTCTTTCTCTCCTTGCTCTGCTCCCTGCCTTCCCTGCCTGCTCTTTCTTTCCATCTCATCCATTTTCTTTCCCTCTCTATTCCACTCTCTCTCAATTTCTCTCTTCCCCATCACTCTTTCTTGCTCCTTTTTTTGAACTACTTTCATCTGTCCCCAACTAATAAACAGAATGGAAATTTAAAAAAAAGAAGACAATACTTCCTTGAACATCTTTGAAGGGTGTATTTCACTTTATCTCTGTAGTGTGTGGAAAACTAGTGGTCAATAGCAAATGAGGATCCTTGCTAGTCCCATGAAACAATAGTGTGTGTGTGAAGCAGTAGTGTCCCTCTACCCTGCATAGAGGTGTTGATTAAGTTGATGGTAAAAGCTTCATTGTCTTAGCCATTTAAAGGAGATAGAGACCTTTGCAGTTTAGCAACATAATAGAGATTGTTTACTGCAATTTCTATTCTGATAACAGTGATAAAATTTTCTGTCAAGTTCTTTAAACAATTTATTCTCTTTATAAGAATGAACACTTCTCTGAAATGAGAAATGTTATTCAATTATTCTCACAATAATTTGGGAAAATTACTATTTAAAGAACTCACTTTTCAATTGCTGTCTCTAACGTTCACTTTATCACTAATACTGAACTTTATACATAATATTGTTGTGTCCCTGTTACATTTATCTAAGAATTAAAAGTAATTGGAATTCTTCCATTTTAACATGTGTAGAAAATCTGTGATGAATATTTGTTCTCTTTTTGTCTGCTGTGTGACTGTTCCAGCTAAGCTCAGCTATTTATAAGGATCTTTAGACAAATTCAGGATGTGAAACATAAGATAGTACAGAAGTACAACTACTTTTTCCCCCTCCACAGATCACACAGTAGAGACCACATAATTGCCTAGAGAGGTTGCTCAGAGACTATCACAGAAAAATGCCTTTGTAGCTCTGTCATTCAGACACTTGGGATTTCCTGTTTTAAAGGAAATAACACTCCTCTAACTGTACAGAACTTTCCTGTCATATGGATTTTCTCAGGTCAATCAGTATAAAAACACCTAAGATTCAGTTACTGGTTTGAGTTTTTATTTTTAAATTAACCTGCATGCACCGATAATCCTGGAAAAGCATTTGTTCCAGGAAGATTTTTGCTTAAGCATTTTGCTAGAGAGAAATCTAGGTGAGGGAGTGTGATGAGAAGTTTGACTGGTTCAAAACACTGAAAGTGCTGCAAAACAAACACATTTAGAATTATTTGGACCTAAAATAGAGATCTGCTAGTCCACTTACCTGTCTGATTTTGATGTTCATCTTTCAGCTTTTCTGCATGTACTTAATTTTCTTTCAGAACACCACTCACAGGGAGATCTGCTTACTGTTTTATATCTTTTCTTGGCCCAATCTGATACATAAAACCAGCTCAGTTTTCGGTTAATGCTGTATTTAGACAACATTTCAATAGCTCAAGAAAATAGAAAAGGCTTTTAAGGTAACTGTTAAAAATTACATTTGCAGGCTCTGAAAGTGCTTCTCCAATCCAATCTGCTCTTGGATCCCGATCACAGACACCCTCTCCTGCCACTCTTCATGCAGATCATATTGAGCAGAAGGATCTGCAGCTGGATGAGAAGCTCCACCACTCTGTTTTACAGACGCCAGATGACCTAGGCAATATCTGGAATAGAAAATACAAACCTGTTCTTTCTTTCTTTCTTTTTCTAATGCAATATAGTGAAGTAGCTAGTATCACATGAGTTGTAAGCAATCCTGTAAAAGGCTATTTCATCTGCACTTCAAAAAATATTTAATTACAGTGATTACTTTTAAAAGCAAGCAAAAACCTTTTGCATTTTAACCTGCATTTCATTGGAATTTATAGCAGTGGATTAATAGTCCATATATTTATAATTGTTCTTTAGTTGCTTAGAATTGATCTAGCATGTGGTCCTGCCATGGACTGTTTTATCATTGATGTAAAAATAACAAGACATCATTTCAGTAATCTTATAGTTTCTCCTTGCAAGTTTGGTTTGTTTCCCTTTCATATTTAAACCAATTTGTAATTAAGTCAACTATCTTAGCTATCAAATTCTAAGATATATTTTCTTTGTAAATACGATGTGAACATTTCTCCCGCATTTGGTCTCATGGAAACAAAGTAGTGTCTGCTATGTATTTCAGACCCTATTTCTTCAAGTAGCCTATTGATGGACAGAAAGATAATTTTGCTTTGTACTTTAAAATCTACAGCCTAGAAACAAATAGTGTCTCTACCACAGTGGCCCAGAAGTTCAAAAGAAGAGGCTATGTGATTAGGCTGAATTCAGATTTAATTTTGATTTGGTGTGCCTGTGGTAGCTATGAGTTTTTCAGAAGATCCCAGCGAATTATCTACCTGAGGAGGTGGAAAGAAGATTCTGAATGCCTGCTGCTCTCAGACTGGCTCATTATCTAGTTTTTTGTGGCTGTTTAGGTAGTTAAGTGTGACCTGAGTAAACTTGAACCACTATAATCTATTGAAGGTTTCTTGATATGGACAGTCTAGATGAAACATCTTCCACCTAAAAAAAAAATGTTTATTTGAATAGCGCTGGTTTGTGGAAAGAGCTAGGTGGATGTTAGGACTGGGGTGCTAAGTTACTGAGTGCTGCTCTCCACTCATACAAATTTACTGTTTAAAGGACAATAGCTAAAGACAAGTTTAGTCACACTTTTCTCTTCAGCTTGCAGTAACATGCTTTCCTAGTAGATTCTAAGAAAAATAGTCTATTAGGAAAAATGTAAAGTTGAAAGATAATTTTACTTGAAAACAGCCTGGGGGAGTTCTAGAGATTCATTGACTTCAAAAAAATGTAAGAAAATACTTAAAAAAGGAGTGGCCTTACTAGGTGTGTCACATCTGTATTAGAGCTCCAGCAGTGACCTTAAATGTTATGTATTGAAAGAATATAAGAAACAGGGCAATTCTTCCTCGACAGAGTTTATATTAGACAAAGCTTAACATACACAGTGTTAAGGTGGCTGAATGGGTAAAAAATAGCTTATTCTGAAATCCCGATCATTCACTTTTAAGAAGACTGTGTATTTAATAGCTGTATCAGAACTTTTCCTCTTCTAGAGAGGTAGATCTCACTATTTTTTTTTTCTTTCTTTTGTTACAGAAACTAGTGAATTCCCCTCAGAATGTTGCAGTGTGATGGCTGGGGGAACGCTTACAGGATGGCACGCAGATGTGGCTACTGTGATGTGGAGGAGGATGCTAGGAATTCTGGGAGATGTCAACAGCATCATGGATCCAGAGATTCATGCCCAGGTTTTTGATTATCTGTGTGAACTGTGGCAGAATCTGGCCAAGGTAAAAGAACTGGACTTTTTCTCCAACCTGACCTGTTTGGGCAGGACTTTCAAAAAGAAAAAAACATCGCCTTATATATTTCCCTTAAATAATTCTCTTTTTGTTTTGTTTTTAATAATTGCAGATAAGAGACAATCTTGGTATTTCAACAGATAACCTAACTTCACCATCTCCCCCAGTTTTAATTCCACCACTGAGAATTCTAACACCATGGCTCTTCAAGGTAAATTTCAGCACTAAACTCTGAAACAGAAATAAAAGTTAATGTAAGTGTAGAAGACTGTTTAATGTAGTTTTTTTTATTTATGAGTAATAAATACTGTTCTAAAACTGTAGGCAACAATGCTGACTGATAAATACAAGCAAGGAAAGCTACATGCTTATAAGCTTATTTGTAAGACAATGAAACGAAGACAAGATGTTTCTCCAAACAGGGATTTTTTAACTCATTTCTACAATATAATGCACTGTGGACTTCTTCATGTTGATCAAGTAAGTTAATTATGAAATTCAAGATAATATAAATGTTGTGAATGAAAATAAAATTCTCAAAAATACACAATGTATTTTCATCTGAGTAATTTAACTTTGTTTTTGAAATTAGTGCTGTGACTGATACTTTTTCTAAAAAGAAAACTTTGATAAATGATCCTCATGTTCTTGGTTGTATTCAGAAATGTTTTTTTTTGTAGTCCGTTTCAAGGAAATATGAGGGCAGAAAAGGTACTCTCTCATTTTTTATTAATTGTATGTTCCAGATTGAAGTATGCAAGAAAGAGAAGGAAGCAGATCTCTAAAGTCTACTGTTCTTCTTACTTGCTCCCTGATGCAGCAGTTTAGCTAGTAAATTGTGCTCACTACATTGGAGGACTTTGTTTCTACAGCAAGTATAGGAACCAGCAAATTGAGATGTACTGAGCGTATCTAATCAGTGGGAGTAGATCTTTTTCATAGGTTTTGATATTAAGAAGTCTGAAAATATTGTATAGCTTAAATATTTTTTAAAGGTTTGCAGAAGTGTAAAAAAGTTGGGTTTGTGAACTTTTTTGAGGAATGATTATAGGCATGGGGAGATCAAAGGTTCAAACAACCCAGTTTTCTTTAACCGGAAAGAATAGAATTTGTCATTATTCCACAGATGACTATGGATAGGACAGAGCTCCAGTTTCTGTCTTCTAACAACCATTTATGCTGCTTTTCTTGCTGGATTGAAGATCTCCTATGACATGCTGCCATTTAATTGGATATTACTACTAATAGAGAATTATTCAAAAGAGGAAAGGGGAGGGGGTGCCTATCTGTAGACTTGGGATGTTTCTTTATAATTGAAGCATTTTATTCTTTTTCAAGTTCTTTTGAAAAAATTGCACCATGTACAATGATTTTTGAAAGTGTCTCACTAAATCTACAAGAACATAATATGCTGTGCTGATTAACTGCATACCAGAAATGTTACAAAACACTTTATTGTCGTTTTTTAAATTTTGGTTCCATATGGGTGTATGGAGGAGGCTAATACCTTTTCTAAATTATAGTCAGACAATACTTGCTGGAGAGGATTAAGTTGTATAATAGCTGGTTATCTTACTGTATCTCTTCTGTACCTATTCAAATTAATGGTTAATCAGCTACAGAACTCTTAAAAGCTGACTGCAAATTATTATATGAACTATTGTCCGAGCTTAAATTGATCTATAAAGTATACCAAGTTTACTTATATTAATATGAATATACTTAAGGAATTTATCTTTTTATGCTACTCTTCTCTCACTAATGAGTGTCTTACTGGCCACAATGAGTTTTCTTTCTCATAATTTTATTTTCTACCTTTGATGAATACCTGCCTTTTTTAATTAATTTTTCATCTTGATTTGTGTTGATACTCTTCCTTTTTTCCCCTTTTCCTTCTGCGAGGATATTGTCAATACAATCATCAAGCACTGCTCTCCTCAGTTCTTTTCACTTGGTTTGCCTGGTGCTACCATGCTTATTATGGATTTCATTGTAGCAGCAGGAAGAGTAGCTGCTTCTTCTTTCCTCAATGTAAGTATTCATCAGTTAATTCTCATTTATGGGTGAGGAGGTATTTGAGAGAATACTGAGCAGTATATTTTTCCTTGACTAGGGTGTTAAACTGATCCCAGAATTCAGTGTACTGGTTATCAAATACAGATAATGTTAGTGATTTATTCTAGTGCACTACACATGCCTCTCCAGAAAATATGTGAAGAATGGAAAAATTACTGTTGAAGCAGAGAATCTTATTTTAGAGTTACAAAAACTGTGACAGCCATTTTTTTGTGCTTGAAGATGTTTCAAAGTAAATGTCCATTTTGACTATGATTTCATTAAAAAATATACTTGCTCTTCTATGTCTCTGCTATGGGATGATTTTTATGATCAGGCTTGAGAACTTAAATGTGGTAGTGTTTGCACTATTTGGATTTTTTTTTTTACACTTCTGATTTTATTTTTCAGGCAAGTTCAGCCTTATATAGTAATACTGATGTGATTACCTAGGTGCTGTTGGCTGTGCATATTGTATTCTCTCAAATCCCCCATAGTCTCCTCCAACTGTCTGTGAATTGTGACTGTTTCTCCCATCAATCCCTCTCTAGCCAGTTATGAAATCCAGCCTCCCTCAGGGTACTATCTGACGCCTCTGTCAGGTTCTTACACTGTATCAGCAATGCCTCATGTCACGTTTAGTAGTTTTCCACATCCTGGTCAGTTAGCTGAAGCTAAGGCCTGAGCCCAGTTAGCAGCTCAGTCTGCAGTGCTAACAATTCTTCTGCCTCCTTTTGACTGTCTTGGAAAATGAGAGCTAGGGTGTGCACGAATAACAATCCAAGGAACTGTGGTCTCTGTTTACTCAGCTCTGCAGAGGCTCAGAATTTCCAGAAGAAAGGTAATAGCTGTATACATATTAGCCATCATTCTCTTTTAAGGCAGCTAGAAATGTCAGCTTGCTGATTGCAGTAAGAATATATATTTCTCCCCACCTTTTTTTTTTTTTTTTTTCCAGGCACCAAGAGTTGAAGCACAGGTTCTTTTAGGATCTCTAGTCTGTTTTCCCAATTTATATCGTGAACTACCAGCTCTTCACCCAAATATTCCTGATATTGCTGTGTCTCAGTTTACAGATGTTAAGGTAGGAATTTTAAGAATATTTGGCAAGTATTCTGTAACCAAATGTATGCTTATTATTGTGCTTTTGCAGAAAATACTAAGATTTTAGGATCCTAAAGTTTTTCAAAAGTAATTTCAAATAGATCATAAGACTCAAGATCCCATAAAGTCTTGTCAAACTTTATACTTCTAAACATACATTATAATTGCTATTGACTTAATAATAAAGTGTTTTCTTATGTTTGTAGAAGGAAATGATTCATTATCTCACCCTTTCAAGCGTCTTCTCACTAGGGCTATTTGCAGATATCACAGATTTAATTAGCTGAGACAAGAAGATTGAGAGGTTTAAAATTCAATATTTAATTTATTAAGATAATTTTATTTATTTCAAAACTGGTGAAATCTGCCTGAGTTCCTAGGGGCTATAGAAAATTTCTGTACAGCAGTGTGTTCTTTCTTCAAAAGGCAAATATTACTGGTGTCATCTATCATAACACAGAGTTAGGTACTGTGACAGTATACTGAAACTGCACAGAGCTCAGTTTGTGTGTCTAAGAAAGGCTTCCCGTAAGTTTTCCAAACTGTTTCAATTTAGGGAGTAATGATTACCCAAGAGCTGCTTTATACTTTGCTCCCCTTTGGAGACTTATTTTGAGTTCCTTCTTTCTCATTTTTATTGTAGAATGGCTGTTTACTTGTATTAAGGGCAGGCTACTGTAGGAGTAAGGACATTTCACTGTAGTTGAGTCAAAATTCTTCTTGACAGCATTCTTAAGGAACTGTAGGCACTTATTCTGCAACTAGTTGAAAATACTTTTTAAATCAGTTAAATATTTTTAAATGTTTGTTTAAACCTCAAAGTAAAAGCTTCTTTCTGTCATACCCTTCAGAATTACTCAAGATAGCTTCAGGAAGTCCTTTACTGTTTCTTTTTTACCCTTGATATTTTATGGAAATGTTTTGACAGGAATTGGATAAATGGCTTATCAGCAGAAGTTAGGACAGTAACGTGTAGGATATTCTTGAGGTGGCACAGTGATGAGTATCTGGGACAGGCTAGATGTTTGGAGTAGTGGTAAGCAAACAATTCATCTGTCCATAACATAGAGACTCAGCTAAGCAATATTCCTGTGTGAACTATAATAGTATTTTGATGCTTTCTGTCATGGAGTTATGGGTAATTCAGTGAGTATTTCCTCTTCATTTTAGGAACTCATAATTAAAACTGTGTTAAGTTCAGCAAGAGAGGAGCCATCTGGTCCTGCACGGTAGGTGATATGAAAGATCTTCTACATTAATAGATTCCTTTCTTTATTAGACTGTTTTGAGGTGAATCTATTAACAGAGCTAAAAGTAAAAGTTTGTTGCATTTTATTAATGTTTTCTTCACCACTATCAAAGCTGTGGTCCATGATATGAATTTGAAATTGCTTGTAATAGAGATTGGGCTGGGCTGGTCTAGTCCAGTATTCTTTCTATGATAGTGGCTGATAGGAAAAGGTGTAAATAAGGGTAAGAGAGTAGGCGTTCCCAGCCGACCCTGGTGTTCAGCTCAGGGATTTTCTGGACTAGAGAGGCATTTTTGATTAGGACAAGATTATTTATGATGAAGGGATAGTAATTTTTTATTAGATCACATGATTTAATTTGGAAAACAGAAACAGTACAGTGTACATGAGCCCTTCTTTATGGTATGGACAAGAAGCAGAAAAAACTGAGCTAAGCATTAAACTAGGAATGATTGCTCTGATGCTTAAACCTAAGCATCTTCATCAGATAAATGACTTCAGAGAGGATAGTTACCAGTTTTCTCTTCTGTTTCTTAATTTGCTTAGGATTTTGTTCCTCCGTACCCATCTTCAGAAGCATTCAGTTACACAGTCCTGTGTATGGGATTGGAACAGGAATCTCTAATGCCTACCAAGGAAGAGAGCATTTGTGTGCCTTATGTATTTGGAAAGAGTGAATATATATGTCCAACTAATATGTTGTCACTTAAAAATACTAGAACTACATACCTGAGAAACCACAAACCTGGAAAGATCAGCTTATTGAACCTTTAAACATTTTGTTGGAAAACCAAGAGCAGTTATTATTAGCAGACTTATATCTTTCTTCACTTGAGCTGTTAATATTTCTCAACACAGGAAAAGGAGGGAATATCCTGAGATCACATTAATTTAATTTTTCGTGTTACAAAACTGTATTCTAAAAGGCATAACACTCTCCATTTTGCAGTTTTTCTATCAGTGACAATGGAAAAAATAGGGTGGTTTTACACTATAATGTACAATTAAGTCTTATATGTATTTTTGCTGTCTGTAAGCATTTTTGTGATTCTGTGTAGCCTTAAAATCCTTTTTCTACAGCACAGGCTTCATAGCCACTTTTGTTTCTGTTCTAGCGTACAGTTTTTCCTTCCCAGATGTTATGCATTGACCAGCTTTCTTCTTGGTGATTTTGGATTGCTCTCCGATTTTATTCAGGATTTTGAATTCTGAAGTTGTTTCCAAAGTATTTGTAGACTGTTCCTGAAGAGAATAACCAATGTCTCAGAGATTACTTAAGCTAGCTCTTTAACATTCCTTAACGAATTTCATCCATCTGCTGATTTGAACACAGATCTAAATACTCTATCTTTACACTTCTTTTCTATTTCCTGATTTTAAGTAAAGAAACAACAAAACTTGATGTACTAACCACAGTATGTATGCTGTCTCTAGGACTCATTCATCTCTCCTCTAGTCATCCTTGTTTATTGTCCATCTAAAACAATGAGAATGTCTATGACAGAGTAATATTCCCCTCTCATCTCTGTCTCTCAGATGCTCTAAATGTGAGCAACTTCTTGTGTTGGGAAGGAGGAAGTTCCCACCCCAATTTTTGCTTTGTCTTAAGAAAATGTAAGAATTTCCCTTACATAGATTTCAGGTAATATTTTTAATCAAAACACACATAGAAATGCAGGGGTTTTTTATGTCTCTTGGATTTTTCAGTTGCCTTTTCCAGATGGGTGCTTCCTCTGCCCTTTCCTTTGCCTTCACCAGAATACTTTGGATTTCTTGCTCATTTTTAAATAAGTTACAGTGCTATAAGGGTTTTTGTGCAGTTGTTTTGGAGATATTAAAACCGTACTTGTTGTTAAATGTCTTTAGCAAAACATAATAAATCATAAAAATTACACATTCCTGTAGAATGTTTCTCAATAACTTGTCCTCCAACATTGTTTTACAGATGTGTTGCTCTTTGCAGCCTTGGTATTTGGATCTGTGAGGAGCTAGTTCATGAATCACATCATCCTCAGATCAAGGAAGCATTGAATGTGATTTGTGTTTCTTTAAAGGTGAGAGAATTCAATTTTTACCATGCATATTGCCTTTATGTAAAGATACTTTGCATTTTCAAAGTCACAATGACATTTTAGCATCCTTACTTCGCAGTCTCATTTGCTGCCCTTACCAAAGAGAGAACTCAATTTAAGGAGTGGATCTCTGAAATATCAAAAGTTCTTTAGCCTTCTTTAAGTTTGGAGAGAATGGTGTGCTACGGGATGAGATAGTGGATCTTTGTTTTAATATGTCACTAGCCACTCTAACCTACCACAGCATTCTCATAACATTCTGTGCATATTCACTTCTGAGTTTGAGCCATTGAATTATGCAATATTGCTTCTTAGCCCTGGCTTGATATTTAATGAGAAATGCAGAGTACTCATACTGTATGCATGGAAGCACCGGGAATGTTTAATTTGCTGGGGCAGAGTCCTTTTCTGTGCTTATTCCAGGAGCTGCATACTTTTGGCTTTTTTTTCCTTGATGAATGCTTTTCTTTTCCTACTATTTTAAATCTTTTTGCATTTGTTCTTATATTATAGAATAATTATAATATTAGTAAAAACAACTTGTTTTTAAGCAGTTTTTAAATTTGCATGTTTGTGAGCAATAGCTTCAACTTTATAAATGTTTCCCAGCTTATCGTCAGAACCTTTCTATGTGCTTTTTGTTTGCATCAAAATTCTATGAATAGTCTAGTCTTTCTGTATATACAGGTTAATAAAAATTGGAGTGTACACCTGTTACATATGCCTTCTGTCGGATGTTGGGGATTATTATATTCTTTTAAGCAATGGGGATCTGAAAAATATCTTAGCAGATCAGCTGCTCACATCCTGGGAAGCAGGATTTGAGTCTCTGTATGAGGTAGCTGCAGGGCTTTTAGTATTAGACTCTAAATTGCAATTTCCTGTTTTGCAAAATCACATTCATTCTTTGCAGCTCCACTAATACCCTCTTCCAGGGTTTTCGCCATGGTTTTTAATAACACTTAACTTTTGCATTTTATCAACTTCCTGTGCAAGTTTGGTATAAGGAAAATGATGTTTTTATCTTGCTGCTTCAATTTATCAATATTTGAACTATTTTTAATCCTGAAATTCACAGTGATTTATGTTCTTTTTCTCTGACATATTTATTAAACCAATTATTTGTATCTCATTTATATTAAACATAAATTACATTTTGAATGAGAAAACAAAGGTATTTATATTTCCACTCTGCTTTGCTTTGTGTTGGCAAAACCATCCAGTGCACATTGTCTTTTTTTCCAGTTCTGAGCAATGGTATACGTTCACAAATGAGTTTTATAATTAAATGAAAAGTTCATTAATGTGTCATGGGAGAAATAAATTAGCTCTAATTTGTTACCTAAGCAATCTCCTGGCTACCAAGTAGTCAGAGGTTTGAACTCCCAGAATGGATTATTTTCTTATTTTCAGGAGAAATGAATGGGTAGGGAGCTATAGGCCTAATCCAACTTACTGATAAGTTCAATTGAACAAATAGCATTGAATAGAATTGCTGGCAGCAATTACATGCTTATTTTTGAAATATCAGAAGCATATTCAGAGCTGCAGTTCAGCAGCTCGCTTTGGATATAGGTAGTGCTTCTCCCAGCTGTGTGGCAATACCACTCTACATTAACCTCTGCTGGAGCTTGAGCACAAAGGATCCTAGCCAGCCATCCAGAGCTATGATTTTATTCTGCTTCTCTCAAAAATGCTGCAGATACATCACAAAGTTGTGTTGTACAGACTTAGTTGAATGAATGCTAAACAACAGGTTATTTTCAAGTATGGACAAGGTTAAATTCCACATTTAACATCCAGAAAGAATGGACCCTTAAAAAGATAAACCTTATGGTAAGACTTCCTTTCCAAGAAAAACCCTGACAGTTGGGAAACAGGCAAAGTACCAGTTCATTGGCATCTTTTTTTTCCCCCATCAAGTAACTTCTCAAAAATTATGTCCACAATCTATGTTACTAAATATCAAAGTGATGAATGCTTATACTTTATTACATAGGACATTTTCCAGAGACAAAGAATGGCAGGTGGAATGTTTATGGCATCACACAGGTGTTTCCATGCCACCTCTGAAGGTTCTTGTGAAAGAAGTCAGAACCAAATGACTGACTTGAAAGGGAAGAATTGTTTCATTATCTGACACATAGTCAGTGAGGCTACTTGAGTTCAGGAAAATGTCCTTCCCAAACCCACAGCTCTCATAACTGTTCTAAGGTGCCTGAGCATTTGTCATGGTTTAAGCGCAGCTGGAGATTAAGCACCATGCAGCCACTCCCTCTATCTTCTTTCTTCCTATCCACTGCAGTGGAATGGCAAGGAGAATCAAGGCAAAACTTGTATGTTGAGATGAGAACAGTTTAATAATCAAAAGCAAAGTAAAACAGCATAATAACGGTAAATCATAATAATGATGATCAAAAGAGAAAGAAAAAAAAGCACAAGTGATGCACAATACATTTGCTCACCAGCCACTGACCAATATCCTCTTCCCAACCCGAACTGACCCCCTTTCCAGGGAACTCCCCCAGTTTGTGTACTGGGCATGATGTTCTATGGTGTGGAAATTCCTTTTGGTCAGTTCTGGTCGTCCATCCCGGCCATGCTCCCACGCAGTTTCTTTTGCTCATCCTCTCACTGGCAAAGCATCAGACAAGAAAAAAAAATCCTTGACTTCTGATAAACAGAACTTAGCAGAAAACAAAACATCAGTGTGTTATCAACACCATTCTCATTCTGAATCCAAAACAGAGCACTGCAACCACTACTGAGAGGAAATTAACTCTACCCTAGCGACAGCATTCTTTTGAAATGTAATATATTGACCATGCTAGGACAGCTTTCTGAAACAGATGAAGGATTTGATGTATTTCAGCCAACCCCCATATTCTTGATCAAAACTCCCTCCTTGATGCTTTTCCCATGAATAAAAAAAAAAAAATTAAATGTGCAAGATTAGATTTTAAATTTATACATATTCATTACTTTATACACCTCATCCTTAATGTGGAATTTATCTCTCCACTTACTTTTGTTTCTTTATTAAATTTAAAAAAAAAAAAAATCCTCTCTTCAACCAGAGGAAAAAAAAGAGGTTAAATGATTTGTGTAAACCAGACTTTAAAAAATTTCATTCATCTTCATTTTAGAGCCTCTTTAGAAAAAGAACCGTTAAAATTTTAAAAAGGAAATGCTTTCTGTTTCTAAGTAGTGACAGGCCAATCATTCAGTGGCTTTGAAAAGTCTCCAGGTCTTTTTCTCAGGTAATTTTTTTTTTTAGTTTCAGTGATCTGGATGCTCTGTATTAAGCTACCCCAATTTGTCCACCCCATTTTTCTTCTCCAATGATTTTGGGGTTTTCCTGCAAGCTTGTTAGGATGTTTTCAGCAATCTGGATTTGATCTCAAGTTCTGTAATCAGATTGTCGTGCTTTCAGTTCTTTTTTTTTTTTTTTGGTTGCCACTCAAGCTTGAGCGTTACAACCTGTACCCTGCTTATTGTGCTCTTACAGAGCGCTTTCACAGCATGGGGAGAGGCTGTCTCATGAGGGATAAAAAAGTAATTATATTCTTGTCATAAAGTCTGTAAAGATTTGGAGATGTGGGATGATTACTGTTTTGAGCTAAAAGGCAACGATAACATGAAACTGCATCCACTGAGAAACAGAGAAAGTCAGAACAAGAATTAACTACCCATTGTGTACTCCGGTTTCCATCTCCCTGGATGACTTGCAAGAGCCATTCATAGTCTTTCTTTTTGCTTACATAGATACCACAAATAAAAAATGGTAATGAAAGCTTCCAGAATTTTCCTTGTGCTTGCACCTTTCAAGACTTCAAATGTAAAAATTGATAGCTCTGCTTTGATAAGAAGCACTGACCCAGAACAAAGTCTTCTTCCAGTATATTTCAGTTTAAGTTTTTGCCATTCAAAAATTTTATTCTAAAATCTTTATTTTCTCCTCAGGCTTCATTGCTCAGGCATTTAAGCTTTTTTAAAGCTTTGGGTTTTTTAAGTTTTGTGAGATGCATCCCTCCCTGGAGGGTTAATAGAACTGGTCTGAGTAAGAAAAAAGCCTATGAAGCAAACAAATTACATCTAAATGTTTTTACAGCATAATTGCATTTTCTAAGTTCAGAAGTAGAGAGCTATCTTGCAGCACATACCTGTGACAGCTTCACTGCTGACTATAGTGAGATTGAAACAAGTACACTACTTTTTTAATAATGCAGGAATTCACTTGTAATATTAATTTTGTCCTTGTCATTTGCTGTACACCTTAATGTTTTAAAGCAAGTGCAGTGAAGGTAGAAAACTCAATTATATGTCTTGTGTATTAACAATTTAGGGAAACACATCCCTTTCTTTCAATTTATATGTTTTCCCACTTAGGAGTGTAGAACAGGGTGTACATTCCTCTTTAAGACTAGGAATTGAACAAATGTGATCCCTTCTGCTTTGACCAGCACAGTAACTGTGGAAGGCAGGATCCAGAGCAGCAAGCTTCTCCTGCCTTTGAAAGAAAAGCAGAGTTAAGCACTGAAGCCAAGGTGAATTCATTTCCATTCAGACATGCTGGGCACAGCAGCTGCTGGCAGGTAGCAGAACAGTTCATCTCGTGTTTAGTACTACAGGCTGCATTCTGGGCATGTGGCTCTTCACCTGCCTTGATTCTCAGCAAAGACCCCTGATTTCAGAGCTGGATCCTTGGGAAGCTTTGCAGTGATTCATTAATATTAATAATTGTTAAGGTAACAAGGAAATAGTTTTTTCTTCCTAGCTTCAGGATATTGTACTAATCAGTCTAAAGTTAGTTAGGAGATACCTCTCCCCTTTCCAGTGTGCAACTCACTGGATGTCTGACCCAAAACTTTGGGGTTAGCTGCTAATGTTCATTTATGAATATAAAATAGTTCCTTTCGAGTGTTGTAAAATTCAATTCCGTTCCTCTGGTAAGTAGATACTGAGGGAACTATAGGTATAAAACTACCAGTGAAATTTGTGACCACCCTACCACCTAATGTACTCTTAGTTGAAATCATTTTGTCATTGTTACTGTGCTTTGTTCTCTTTTCTAGTTTCCAAATAAAACAGTAGCCCAGGTTGCCTGCAGTATGCTGAACATGCTGATACATTATGTACATAGACTTCAACTGTATCAAGCTGATTCACCTTTAAGAATTATTCAAGTAAGTAATTTTTTAATCGATTTTTTCAATTATTTTAAATAAAACACTACAATGTATTACCTTAAAATTAAACACCTGAATATTGGGAATTATGCTTTGCAAAACACTGTATTAGTATAAACATAGTCTTACTTAACAGTAAGACTTACTTAGCATAGGGAATTCCATCACACTTAACTTCCTGACTCCAGTATTGACATGTAATGTGTCAATATCATGCCTGTTTTTCCTCAGAGAAAAAGTGTCATGAGAATGTTGTCAATAAAGTATAATTTTGTTTTAATATTAGATATCTTCAAGCATGCTTATTTAAGTTCAGGGAGAAAATGGTTGCTTAAAATATGGATCTGCAATTGTATTTTGTATATCCATGAAGGAGTTCAGTATAAAGCAAAAATAATATTTTGAATACTCTTCCCGTAACAAGGAGGTAGACCATGGCCTCTGGGAGTCTAAACCACATAGAAAAGACAGAGGCCTCCCAGGTTCTTTTCATGTGAAAGCTTCTTAAGAGGTACAGCAAGCATTTCTGCTTGTTTATATGCTCCTATAGAGACATATTTTTGATCTAATACAGACAGGGTGTATTCTAGTAGTTCTAAGAAATTATATAACTCAGATAGCACCATACACAAACCAGCACCAGATTGCATCATACAAGTGAGTTGAGTCACGTTCTTTTCACGCCTGAGTATTTGAGGTAGTTGTGTAATTTCATTGTCCTTAATGCTCCTATGTCAGACAAACAGAACATACTCCTTCAATGTATTCTGCAAAACTCAGTTTAAAGTGTTTTTATTTTTAAAAATTGTCAAGGAATACTGTAACTTGTCTCAAAATAATTGTAATAGAATTTACTGTGAATCTAGTGTCATGTTAGATTTACCTGCTTACAAAATTAATTTAAGCTTAAATATTTAGGTTCTGTTTTAAAAGAAATACGGTATATTTCCCCAGATTCTGATAGCAACTATTACACATCTGCTGCCCAGTACAGAAGCTTCCTCTTATGAGCAGGACAAGAGGGTAAGTATTTTTCATTTCTAGTACTTTCTGCCTCCTGAAAGCTGTGTCTCTACTGAATTAGCTTTGCTGTGGGGCTCATTGGATTATTTCAGTTTGGGCACTTTGGTGCAGTTTATTGCTGACAGCTCCATAATTCTGGGCTACCATTCCCACAAGGAGCTGGAGTTCATCTGTTGTTCGTTTTGATCTTTAGAGCTCTGTTTCATCTTCTGTCTCTGTTTGCAAGAAGTCAGGGGCTATTGTAGACCACAGTCATATACCAAGCCACCCGCCTTTCCATTTGAGGATACTTTCCGTAATTGACCAAGTTTTCCCATGAACTGTTGCCGATCATTGTACATCAAATATCGTATTAAAAATGTCTTACCTATTTTGACAAATGTAGTCCTAATGGGTTCCTTAAGAATTGGTTAAAAATAAAAAGACTCAATGCCCTTCATCATTGGGTTTATTACACTTTTGAGGGAAAAACTTGGAATGTATTATGTGAAATGAGTAACTTAGGTAAATGGATTTTTTTAAGACTTCTGTTTACCTTGTATAATATTTTAGAGAATCTTGCAGGTATTTATCTGAATTGTCTCCTCTTCCATAGCTGAGTTTCAAAAATCAGAAACATTTATTTGGTCAGTAAATTATTGATGGTTTGGTGTGGATTTGTGTCTTAATCTAATTCTGTTCTTGAGTCTTTCAAAACATCCCAAGAGGAAGTTGATTCTATTGCTGAGTAACCTACAATACAGAAAGTAGTTGAATTTGTTTCAGATGATACCAATTGCTGCATAACATTATTGATATGTTGTAAAGAACATTATGTGTTATTTATAAAGCACTAAATACAGGTGAATTAGTTCCATTTTGTGTAATTCTTGATTCACTTTACAGTGAAATTTATGTGCAAAATGGTACATTGGCCTTAATTTGGACCTGTTATCTGTGATTTTAAAAACAACATCCTACAAATCAATTTTGAAAATGTGGGTATCCTCTTAATTGTAGTATCTGCTCATGGTCTTACCCTGATGAGAAACTGTTGAATGAATGGCCAAAGTTTTTACTGGATGCCATAGGTTTCAAAGATGAAATGGTTAACAAGTGGGACCTGCCATTACTGCAGAAGGTTGACTTTACTGGATTGAAAAAAGAAGGCAAATCAGAGAAATGAAATAAAGTGATAAATATGAAGTAGCAAGTGCTGACTTAATTGATTTGTAATGGAAAGTGTTTTTTCCAGTTGGTGGTTTCTTTACTTCTGTGCTTATTGGATTGGATAATGGCCATGCCATTGAAGACTTTGCTGCAGCCTCTTCACACTACAGGAACAGAAAATGATAAGACTGAAAGATCCGTTCTTAATTGTATATATAAGGTACATGTTTCTTTGTTCACTTATTAAGAATTTCTATGTATAGAGGTAGTGTCAGTTTTCATGGAAATGAAGGCAAAAGTTTTCTGTAAGCTGATTTCCATTCTACTGCTGAAATATGGAGTGCTGGCTCAGTTCTTGCATGTTTCACTGTAACAGCTTGACCTTTGGTATATTTGGAATAGTAGATTTTGTTTTACATTTTGGATGGTTAATCAAGCCCTTTTTTTGTATATCATATGGATTGCAGATGCTTGTATTGTAGATATTGTATTGCTTGTATTTAACACAAAAGGATGTAACTTTTATATATCAAGCAATTTCATTTAGCAATAAGCAAAGCAAAAAGCACTAAGTTACAATTACTATCTGCAGGAACACAGGAGAAAGGGGGTTTTATCCTTTTTGCTAGGGAAGGGGATTAAAACCTTTAGCAGCTTTGACCTAGCATATGTAATTAGAGAAGGAAGATAGGAGATCTAAAAATAAAGGTAGCCTAATGATTTTTTTGTAAGTTGTGTTTCTTTATTGTTAAACCCCATTTTGGTGGTAATAATTTTCTTTGCAGACCAGAGTTGGTTTCTGTAAACATTAAGCATCCAAAATTTTCCAACGTTTTGTCATGCCTGCCTTCTAACAAATCGATTCTTAAAATGCAAATAAAAATAAACTTCATTTCTTATAAAACTATAAAGTATAAATTTCAGTAGTTAATGCAATGAAATTCTGGTTTTGTTCTAGGTTCTGCATGGATGTGTCTATGGGTCTCAGTGTTTTAGCAACCCGAAATATTTTCCTCTAAGCCTTTCTGATCTGGCATGTATGGATTATGATCCTTTTATGCATTTAGAAAGCTTAAAGGAACCAGAACCGCTGCATTCTCCAGACTCGGAGAGGTCTTCCAAACTTCAGCCAGTCACTGAAGGTTTGTCTAATTGCCTAAATACATTTTCTTCCAAAAAGATTTTGTCTAGGTTTTCAGTATTGAAGTGTTGGTCTAAAGCACAGGTTTTCAGCTATATGAAGACACTAGGTAAGAACCATTAGTATGGAATAAGCACATATAATTTTGAGCAATTGCCATTTGATTAACTGAAATAAGTATGTTCTGAACAACACCAAGATCAATATGATATGGATTCTTCCATGCTCTGTGTATTAGCAGAAGTGTTAAGTACTGAAACATGGATAAATCTTGCTTTTCATTTTACTTTCAGTAAATTAATTTGATTTTTTCTTTTCTTAATTTTGCTCCTTTTTCTAGGAGTATTTTGGGGTTTTGTTCCTGTTTGACATTGCAATATTGAATGCTTTCAATGATTTTTTTTCATAATTTGTTGTTGATCTCTTTTTACACTGCTTAAAACCACAGATTTGTCTAAAAAGAAATTTTCTCTCATCTGGTTAGAACCTTAGGAGACATGGGAATGAATATTTTCTTCACAACTCAAAAATAAAAATAAGAAATTAAGAATCTAAGCTACACAGGACTATCATGTATTATGCAGTGTATCTAGTAAATATCAAATGGCTACATAGGGAAGAAAATTGAAAAAGATGAGATTAAGATACGAGCAACTCTGTGTAGTGCTATTCTGCCTCTGTATTAAGTTGTTCCATTTAGGCTTTTTTAAGGGTATTAAGAACCAGATAAATGCAGCAGTTCTTTGTAGCAGCTGTGTGCTAACAGCAGGTGATTTTGTGGTCTGTAGTGACTACGTGCTGTTTTTTATGTAGAGAAAATGGCTAATCATTGTGCCCTTGTCTAAGGCATGCTTCATCATCCTCAAGTACTTTTTTGGCCAAAGAATTCTAAACATAGATCTGTCCCCTAATAAGCTCAGTATTGGATTGAACAAGTCTGATCTGAGAACTACTGGCAGGAGGAGCTGTAATTATTAAATTTACTGAAGAATGAAGCAAGGTACTGTAGTTGGCTTTTCGTCAAATGGCTGTGGCCTTATTAGTAAAAAGTAATCATCTGCAGGGTCAGAATGAAAGAGGCTTCGAAGGATTCATTCTGTCCTAATTACAGTCTCACCTATACATATTATGTAAAGCTAATATTTAAAGCATTTGCCAAAATTTACTTCCACTACATGTTCTATTACAGTGTAGTGAATAGTAGTAGCTTTTTATGCCTGGCATCTTTTGTATTCCATAATAATCTGTAATTATGGGTTAGAAGCAAATGCTGTGTGGCTTTTTTTAATCTGACAATCTGAAAAGACAACCCTGAATAGATTTCTCTTTAAATGAATACAGTTGCACAAAGCCTTAACATCAATATCTTCATTTTGCATTTCCAACCATGATCTTTTCTTTTATGATTTCTTGTTAAATTTCTTAATAAAAGTAATTTCAGATGCTCCTTTTATCTCTCCAGATAAATTAAGTTTCAGGGCTCTGGAATTGTAAGTTGGACTGTGAAATTTAATTGGCATACTACAGCACTATAATGCAACCCTGGTTCTGCAACCTTGGCACTTCTAGTCCCCATTGCTAGGCAGAGAATAAAATTGGCGGTGCTTAACCAATTGCACAGCATCTGTACTCCCTGGCATTGTTGGAGGAGTGAGAGATGTAAAACTAGTGGATAACAACCAGTCTGGGTCTCTGTCAAGACAGAGGGTCAAATACTACAAGCTAGCAGCAGAACAGTCTGCCAATGGGTCAGCATCCTTTAGTAGAGTAAAAGAGCTGTCATAGTATCTTTTTTGAAGTAATGGAAATGAGCAGGGCAGAAGTTGTAGGGAATTCAGGGAAGTTCTACAAAGACAGGGTACGAATTGCAAGACTCTTTCCTTAGGTCACAAGGAAAGCTGAAAGCGCTGAAATTATGAAGTTCTTAAGACAGGATGCTTTAACGGATGTGATTGATTTACGCTGTTATGCCTCCATTGTTCAAGGTCATATCCATCACAAGTTCTGTGGATACTTAGCCACAGCATAATGTGGTATAAGACCATGAAGATACGGGACTTAGAGTGACACAGCTGTGTAGTGGGGACAGGATCTACTGAGTGGAGCAAGCCATGCAATGAACAGCAGGGCAAAGATTTCTTAAATCCTATGGGAAGAGGCATATGTCAATAAAGATGATGATTATTGGCCTCTCTTTTTCAGTAACTTTCCAAGTTCTGTCTCTCACAAGGAAGCTCTTAACCTAGGATTATCAGTAAAATTGTCTTTGTTCTCCTTTCTTTAGCTGGTAAAGTGGTAGATTTTAATATGAGCTACACAAAGAATAACTTTGAAATTAGGCATTAAGCATATTAAACCGTTATATTTAAACCAGAATCAACTTTTGGCGGCTTTCAGTAAGGGCATGGGTAGGAAGCTTTTATTGCGTCATCAGAACTTGCAGACAGCAAGTCTGTGATGCTTTCATACATCTAAAGAATCACTGGGTTTGTCTGTGTGAAGACTGATGAGCTGTTTCTTTAGTTAGTGTCGGCAACAACCTACTCTAGCTACAGTACAGGCATACAAATAGTGGTGGTGGTGGTGGTTTGACCCTGGCTGGATGCCAGCTGCCCGTCAGCCCTGCTCCATTATTCTCCTCCTCATCTGGGCAGGGGAGAAAAAATATAACAAAAAGTGGGTTGAGATAAAGACCGGAAGAGATCACTCACCACTCACTGTCATGGGCAAAACAGATTTGACTTCGGGAAATTAATTGAATTTATTACCAAGCAAATCAGGATAGGATAATGAGAAATAATGCCAAGTCTTCAAAACATCGTACCCCTACCCCTCCCTCCTTCCTGGGCTTACCTTCATTGTAAATTTCTACCTCCTCCTTGCCTCAGTGGTTGCAGGGGCATGGGGATTGGGGGACTGCAGTCAGTTCACCACATATTGTCTCTTGCTGGTCCTTCCTCCACAGGGTAAGGACTCCTCAAGCTCTTTTCCTGCTCCAGCATGGGGGCCCTCACACAGGAGACTTCTACAACACAAGTCAGTCCTACAGACTGCAGTTCTTCATGAATGCTCTACTCTGGGTCTCCTTCATGTGGCTCAGTCCTGTAGCCCAGGCTGCTCCAGCAGGGGTTCCCCACTGGGTCACAGGTCCTCCAGCAAGCCTGCTCCAGCATGGGCTCCTTTCTCCACAGCACCAGAGTTCCTACCAGGAGCCTGGTAAAATGTGGGCTTTCCACAGGATCCCAGCCTCCTTTGGGCATCCACCTGCTCCAGTATGGGGTCCCCAGGGGCTGCAGGTGGATCTCTGTTGAGATCCCTTGTGAAGCCCCATGGGCTGCAGGGGCATATCCTGTCTCACCATGGTCTGTGCCAGAGGCAGCACGGGATCTCTGCTCTGGTAGCTGGAGCACCTCCTACCCCTCCTTCTTCACTGACCTTGGTGTCTGCAGAGTAGTTGCTTTCACATATTCTCACTGTGCTCCTCTCTGGCTGCAGTCTCCTTCTGCCCAATAATTTTTTTTCCTTCTTAACTTTGTTATTCCAGGGGCATTACTTTTGTCGCTAATCAGCTGGCTTGGTGAGCAGCAGGTCCAGCCTGGAGCTGGCTGACGTTGTCTTCATCAGACACAGGGGAAGCCTCTAGCAGCTCTTCAGAGAAGCCACCCCTGTAACCTCCACACTACCAAAATCTTGCCAAACAAACCCACTGTTCTAATTAACTACACCTAACTAGCCAGCTTAGAAGTTCACAAGCCAACCTGGACTGCATAGTGCCACGATCTGCTAACTTACTTCTGATCTTTTCCATTTCATTTCAGGTCCATAAACATACATGAAGGAGATTTTTTTTGCAATTATAGACAAAACTTTTTGAGAGCTGTTCTTCATGGATCACAAATCTGTTAGACAGTTGTGATTGGAAGGTACTAGTAACATTTCATGGATACAGTGGTCTATTTTCCCCCCATTACCCATATTTCTCCAAACATATTTTAAACTCTTTTCATAGATTGATCTTCTTTTTTCTAATAGTTTTCAGTTTCTAATGAAAAAGTTTTCCCTGCCTGATGTTTAGTCTTAGCTTTTGTTTAAAAGATAAAAATATAAAGTAATTTTCATTTAAGACTTTGCTGTTTGCCATTATACTAAAAAGACAGAAAATGCACACTTTAAAAAAAAACTTTATACATAGTGCATCCAGATTAACACAGTTTGTGTTTTGTGGGGAATATTCTAGAGGTGGGTTCTCTTACTGAGTGTCTATATAGCTGAAGTTTAAAATTAGAAAGGCATGAGACTTGCTTAAACTAAGGTAAAATACAGGAAACTAAGCTAAAAGGAACAGTCTTAGGCTCCCTCTAAACATAATGAAGGACAAAGAAGTGCTTTTAGAGAGTGATTCATCCCATTGCTCCAATTTGAGATTAATCAGTCTGCACAGGTCGTCATTCTTTAGACAGCTAGAAGGAATGAGGAGAGTGAAATTCCACCCTCAGTCATTACTTTTTACATCTACTACATAACCATAGTTGTTTAAAACTGTTCAGCGAAAGTTGAATTAAAAATTTAACAGCACATCTTAAGGAAACTCAGGAATCCTTCATTTATGCCACAGATACAAATTAGCTGTGATGGGCCTTCAGCCTTTCCACAAAAGAGGTAATTTCAGGACTTAGAAAAATAAATAGTATAACATGCATGTAGTAAATTACCAAATGGTCATGTACACATTTAAATTACATTGCCCAAGCCAGAGGCAGTACCACTGTAAAGAAAGCAGTGATATGTTCTCACAGGAAAACAAGTCAACAAAAGCAGTGAGCTGGACTGCCTTAATGTGTAATGATATGGTTTAGTTTGTAGAATTTGTGGCAAAGCTGTGGTGGTTTGCATTATTACATATTCTCATTTGCCCTCCAGAAACAATGAGCATGGTTTAGATAGTCGTTTTAAGGTTGTAATATATTGAATGTCCAGTTATTCCTGATTGAGGAGATGTGCTTCTAGGAATAAATTCAGTTGCAAAATTAATTTAAAATTTTAATTCAAAATGTATTACTAGGCTTGGGATTTTTCCTTTTTTATTTCTGGGGAAACCATCACCAAAATCTGATTTTCTGTGTGGCGAAAATGTTTCAAGATTGCTTTATTTTATTTCAACATAGCAGGTTGCATCCTACAGTCTGCTTTTCAGTATACTTCTCCTGATACTTTCAGTTTAAGTTCTCTGTATCATTTTTAGATCAACAGCACTGTATTCTGAGAGAAGACTCAGATGTAGTGTTCACATTTTATAAAAGAAGCAATGACAGATTTATGGTTTTAGTTCAAGTGCAAAGTTTACAGGGAAAGGCTGTATTAGGACTGAGAATAGATCTTCCAAATTTAAAGTAATTGTTCCCCTCTTTGTATCACTGTCATCTTTCTTTTCCATATTTCCCTTAGGCTCCTATGGGAGTACATTCACACACACAGGCACAAAAGGACCATGGTCAGGTTTGAGATCTTTAGGATTTGCCACACAACAGTAATAACATATGCTAGAATCTCCTTATTTCTTCTGGTTTCTCAGCTGAACTTAACAGGGGGCATTTAAGCTTTATAGGGTGGCACTTCAGGTATCTGGAAAGCTTATGTGTCTCTGCTCCTGGGAACCTGGGAAAAGTATTACCTTATTAATCTGTGCAGTGGCAAGTGCTAAATACTTGGTATAAATATCCTGACAAAGATACTCTGCATTGTCTAGGTGCTAGTCAATAATGTGCTGATAAATGATTCTTCAAGCACCCAGATTATTTTCTTCTTGTTTTGTATAAAATCTGCTTCCAGTTCCTTCTTATATTTCAGCAGATGGCACTATAACTTAATTTCCTTGTATGCTGCCAATATCTGGACACTTAATTCAGCATCACTGAATGTTTTTGTGTTTGTAAATTTTAAACCTCAAGGAGGCTATAGAGGATAAAAATATAATCTCTAACTTGCTTATATTCTCAAGGCATTAATTTATTAAAATACTTGAGTAGATATGAGTTTTGGAATTGTGTAAATGTTATGTTGATTTTGCCAGCTATTAACTGGATGTAATGTTTCCCTATTTGCAGTTCAGATGTAGAGCTTCCTGAAGGAAGAGAATAGCCAGAATCCCAAACATATCTTACGTGCTGTACCAAACGTTTTTGGGGAAAGAAGCAAATACATACTACCTGTTTATTTTTGCATTTGCTAATGCATCCATCTTCAGAAACTGAAGATCTATAATGGCAGTCAGTATGCACCACAAATTTGCCTTTATTTTTCCCCTTAAACCAATTAAGAGATCTGAAACTGCAAAAAGAAATTTGTTTCTTAAACATTAGGTTTGGCAGCTTATGAATATCCAGCATAAAGGGAGATAAATTCATTATATCTTACTTCTATGCTCAAGAGGTTATATATTCTCAGTAAATACTGAGTGAAAAAGTGATGTCGTTCAGAACACTCTGGATTGATGGATTTTGGTGAGAAAGAAGATGGGAAGCGTTTGTATCAGTTTTCAGTGTTTAATTTAATTTAAAATACGTGACGTTATCCTGAGGAGTACAGTTTTTAAATCTTTCCTTTATAAATCCCAAATTCAGAGCATCCATGCCCAGCTACAAGAGAGAGGATGCAGAAAACAAGTACTTTGCTGTTTTGATCTTGTTCCCTCTTCCACCAGTCTTATTCTGCAGTGTAGTATTTTTGTGTACGGGTTCTTCAGTAGGTCCTGTGAACCTGTTGATGGTTCTCTTCCTGAGAGAGTCACTTTGTCTTGCTCATGTACTTCATGTAGAGTAGACTTGATAAAAATAATTCAATAACAGTGTAGTACTGGGTTAGCAAGGTGTGATACAAACATTAAAAATACCTTTTGTGAATTTAGATGACGTAACGTGCAAGTGGAAGGTATGCAGTAAAGAAGTAGGTGGCAAAAACCATATTGAAATACCAGTGCAATTTACAGGATGAATTTCACATAAGATGGGCACAATTAACTTTTCTTTCTCCCTCCCAAGGTTTTCTAACCTGAAACTTCTTAAGATGCAGTTGTGGCATGAGATTTCCTTTCCGAAAATTTTGATAATGTTAGATTATATTCAATATAGATGGCCTGATCTTTGATTTAGTACTTCAAAATGATCCAGTACTATTCTCAAGCTAACCTACAGCTGTATGCTCCCCAGGGAAATTAAGATGGATTAGACTTTGTGCATCTATCTTCCTTTGTATTTCTCAGTGTAATGATGTGTATAAATATAAAAATACTCTGCAATTGGAATGGACATCTTGCAACACAGTTAGGATCTCTACTTCAACAGCAATTCAAGATTTATTTTCACTAGATAAAAAGTGAAGAACAGTGCTGATAACAAAGCTATGGCAAAGGAAGTATGATCTGTAGACATATTCATGGCTGTAAAATAATGAAGATGCTTCTTTAACTGTTTTAGGATTTTTCATGCTATTTATATGCAAGACCAATGGTCATCAAAATACATATTTTTCTGTTACTGAGTTGCATGTATCCTCAGCTTGCAGGGTGCATTCTCTCAGGAAGAGATGAAAAGAAACACATAAACCTCAGTGTTGTTTTCTGAACTCTTCTTTTAAAACCTGTGCTCTTTCTCTTGCAGTGAAAACTCACATGCAACAAGGATTAATTTCTGTTGCTGCTCGTACTGTCATAACACATCTAGTCAACCACTTGGGCCACTATCCTATGAGTGGAGGTCCTGCTATGCTGACCAGTCAAGTGTGTGAAAACAATGACAATCCATACAGTGAAAGTCCTGAGCTTTCTCCTGAACTTTTTGAGAACCCTAATCTTCAATTCTTTGTATTAAACAATACTTCCCTGGTGTCTTGCATACAAATCCAAGCAGAAGATGACATGCCTGGGGGAGGACTGTCTGCTGGACTTGCATCAGCTAATTCAAATGTTAGAATTATAGTGCGTGATCTGTCTGGCAAATACTCGTGGGATTCAGCCATTTTGTACGGACCATCATCTTTATGTGGATCCTCACAACAAACAACTTTTGCACTTTCGTTATCTCAGCAAGATAAACCAGAAGATGCTCTTTCATCTTTTGAGCATGTGGAGGATGTATCTGCAAGAGATGGAAATACACTCCAAGTTAAAAGAAAATTTAGAGACACTGTACCAACATGGGATACAATTAGGGATGAAGAAGATGCTCTTGATGAGCTGCTGCAGTATTTAGGTGTTACAAGCCCTGAATGCTTACAGAGAACTGGTGTTTCACTCAACATCCCTGCTCCTCAACCAGTCTGCATCTCAGAAAAGCAGGAGAACGATGTCATCAATGCAATTCTGAAACAGCACACAGAAGAGAGAGAGTTTGTTGAAAAGCATTTCAATGATGTAAATATGAGGGCTATGGAGCAGGATGAGCCAACCTCACAAAAGCCGCAGTCAGCATTTTACTACTGTAGATTACTTCTCAGTATACTGGGAATGAATTCATGGGATAAAAGGTAAAACTACTTATATTTTAAGAACTTTTTTTGAAGAACCATGTAGTTCTTGCCTTGATCATAGAGTTTGTTAAGGCAAAAATATTCCAGGCCAGCTAACAAAAGAGAGGATATGTGCAGCTAAGGGCTAAATGGCAGCTTTCTTCTGCTTTTCAGCCTGTCATTTAGAGAGACAGAAAGGAGGAATCTGTTGGGTTTATTTGTGATTCATATTCTTTCCTTAGAAAGTGTTTGAAGACAAATTGAAGGAGTGATGTATTTTCTTTGCATCCCATGTATGTTGCTGCAAAATCATTACCTTTCAATGTCAGAATAATACTCAGAAAGTGTCATAGTCTCAGCTATTGTGTTGCTGGACAGTGTCCTGCTGCTTTGTCTGCTAAAAGCATGCATGCATGCAGCCTCAAAGCCTTGCATGTGTATTAGCTAATGAGAAAGATGTGTCCCCTACTATTTATTTCAACAGTGGCTGTGCTTGAGTACTGTTTGAATATTGTTTAGAACAACAGGAGAGAAGCCATGTTCAATTACAGAAGTAATGTCTCTTTACATAATTATTTTTGTGTGGGTGTAGTTAAGTGCATGTCTGCATATGCATGGGGGTATGTACAAATATTAGCATCCTAGAATTGATGGGTCTTTCTGAAATCTTCTTCTGCCATTTCTTTCAAATTCCATATTTGAATCATCGATATATTTTCCTACTATGAAGGGAAATGGATTATTTGGTAAAACAAAAATAATCTGTGTCGCTGAGGTATCACTGGAATCAGACAAAATGTTGGTGTTACAACCTTTCTTATTTGGGTCTTTTAATTCCTCAAGGCAGTCTGGTTTTGAGCAGACTGCTCTTAATTCCACAGTGTTTTGTGGGAAACATCTTAAGCACAGTTGAAAAGACATGAAAACTGCCTTTCTTTCTCTAACATATTGGTTTCGTTTTTTGTTTAAATTGTTACAGCTGGCTGGGTGATTACTAAGCTGAGTTCTGCTCTGTAGTTCAGGGTAACAAAAGTTCTGTGTTGAATGCACCAACTCCCTACAACAGTTGACTAATGCAAGTGTCTTTTGTCACTACACATATATATTTTATGGTTCTTCTGTAGAGAAGAAATGAATCCCAGGCAAATCCAGACAGAAGAAAGTGGAAAGAAATAAAGGTTATACTCAGGGCTATAATGAATATAGAAGATTTGCTGGAAGAAAAATTGCTTGTATATATTTTAAAGATGTCTTAGTTTTTATACATTAAGAAAGGGCTGTTGAAAAGACAGAAGCATTTGTTGACTGTTCCTGAGTGGACCTGGATGTGTTGTTGTACCATTCTTATACTGTTACGTTTCCATCAGTGAAGAGGTAATAAAAGAGTTACAAATTTCTCTATTTAGAAGGAGCTTTCATCTCCTGAAGAAAAATGAGAAGTTACTTCGAGAACTCAGAAATTTGGACTCAAGACAATGGTAAATTCTTTTAATGACTGCCTACTTACTTGTTTTAAGTGTGCTTTTACTCAAATGGCTCTAATTGCATAGATGTGAGAGTTGAGCTGACTTTTTAAATAGTTTTTTTAAATTATTAATGTATTATTTTGCATCGTATTGTCATTTTTTCTGTTATATTGAAGTTGCATTGGTTTTATTTGTAGGGTCAAATTCTGCACGTAGATTACCATGAGATAAACCAATTTCAAAACAACTTATAATTATGAGCATTTGTATATGCATAATGTTGAATTCTTTTAAAACTTTGATATATCAAAGTCTCCACATTTTGAGCTTTGGTTGATTGTTTAGCTGTTTCAAATGGTCCCAGTATTTGAAGACATGGAGCTCTAGTTGGAATTTTAGCACAGAATTAAAAACTGACTTATTTTTATAGAAGTTGAAACAAAACCCAGCGGAAGTTGCAAAAGTGTGAGAAACCATCTCCACTTGTTCCAACATCTAACAACCTGTCAACAGATGACATTTAAATGATGATGATCTTCAAAAAATATGTAAAGATTCTTCATTGACTTGCACAAGCTGCATTTTCACAGTGTTCAGAAGGCACTGTTGTTAATAGGCAGTGCAGTGTGGATAATGCCCACCTTACAGGTTTTGCCCGTATCAAAAGCTGACCTATTCCATTAGCAAAGGGTACAGTCAGTACCATCCTGCATCTTAGAAGTGATGGAAGGGGTAAATGCTTCTCATGTATAGCAAAACTTGAGGCTCTAGAGAAGATGACACTAGAAAGGACAGAATGAGAATATGAAAATAGAGGAGTTATCCAAAAAGGAATCATATAATTGTACTGTAATTCCACTATGCATTTTTTATGCTTTAAAAGCCATGCTCTGTGTGTATTGTTTGCATATTTTGATTTGATTTTATTTAAGGCACTGTCATGCAATGACCATTCTGTTTTACAGCCGAGAGACACACAAGATTGCAGTGTTTTATGTTGCTGAGGGACAGGAAGATAAACACTCCATTCTTACGAATACTGGGGGAAGTCAAGCCTATGAGGATTTTGTAGCTGGTCTTGGCTGGGAGGTATTTATTAAATGTTTTTATCCAAGGTTTTTTTACAAAGGCAATTACTGATACCTTCATATATTACAAGTCTTTGGCTCTTCAGCATTACTCACAAGAACTGAAATGCACCAGTTTAAAAATGGGATTTAGAGAATAATTCCTGTTTTAGTTTCATTAGCAGCACTAGCCATTTAAATTCAAGCTCTCAACAAGTGAAGAAAGTTTGTGCAGGCAAAGATAGTTCTTTAATGTGCAGGCCTGTGCTTGGCTTTCATGGACTGATTAGGAGGCATCTTGATTTCCCTGTAAGTTTGTGAAGTGTTAACTCCATTGAAGTTTGAGCTTTGCTCAAATTCAGGACTTCAAAAAGTACAAACAAGCAGCTTCCCACATACTCTCTTCTTCCTGCCTTCCACTGCAGGCATGTATCAGTTCACACAAACCACTCAGGTTCTCTTCCAGCAATCAGAAATACTGTGATCTACCCCATCATCTGTGTGGGCCTACAGCTCTTCAGTCACTTGTTCAATACTGTCCCAAGGATTTCCTTTTTTCCATCTTTTTTTCAGATGCACAGGATTAATTACCACTGTAAAGTACAATTTGGCACTGTTGCACAGAATACAGGAATGGCTTTTGGGCCTGGCTTTCTGTATAAGAAGCTGCAGGTTTTTTGCTCCTCTTGCAACTTGTGCTCGTCAGCAGTGTCCACATGAGTGTATCTCTTACTTCTTCTTTGTGTTTCTTTACTCCTTAGGTATAAAAGGACACTACCAGATTAACTGTGTGGATAATGACTCTGACTTTCCCACAGGGACAGAGGAAAACAGCTACAAGTCTGCTGACTTTCATGAACAGAGATGTTTATTTCCCACATTCAGGAGGCAAAAAACCAAACACTAGTACCATAAAATATCCTTCTTTAGTGGTTTAGTTCTCTTAGGCAGTATTAGCTAGTTTAAAGAGTTGCTAATTTGGATTCATATTCTGTAATGAGACAACTAATATTTTAACATTTTAACATTAAATTCTGCAGCCTTTAGTATCAAGAAAACAAATATATCCCATGTGGGCAGAGATTAAATGTAGTCACATCTGAAAAAAAAACTTTTTGTAGTCACTGTTTTAAAGATGAAACATCACATTAAACATGTTTACTTATTTTGGTGTCAGATGATTTCCCATTGACCTAAGACTTTAAAATTTATTTACAAACTATCAGTTAGTGATCTGTGAACTTTTTTTTTATATTCACAGAATAAAAATTTCTCAAAAAAATATTTGGAATGTAATAAATTCCCTGGCTGTTACATAGCTTTTCCAGAGCTCTGGTCAAGGTTGATGTAGTATCAGAGAATTTTAAAAAAATTCAGAAACACATGTAAGTGACTACAGTCAAATGATCGGGGAAGAATGCAGTAAATATTATTTACACAATCTTTCCTTTCTTCTAATCTCATCTTTCCAGTAGTTTATGTGGTGACCATGGAATATGGAATACCAGGGCACTGCAGTTGATTTCTAGTCTAGTCAGCAAGTCTGAGCTATTTTAGAAACAAAATGTAACTATACTGTTGGGAAAAGCATCTTCACTTTTAAAGTTCAGTTAAAAGTGTATTTTAAAGTATAAAGAGTGTATTTATTACCTGATAATTACTTTCTTGTAAAGTTTTCTGGTCTTTATTTCTAGGTAAATCTCACAAACCATTGTGGCTTTATGGGAGGACTGCAAAAAAACAAAAGCACTGGATTGACCACTCCATATTTTGCTACCTCAACAGTGGAAGTAATGTTCCATGTGTCAACAAGAATGCCTTCTGATTCAGATGACTCTTTAACAAAAAAGGTAGGTGTCCCTGAATAAACAGTGTTCTCAAGAAATTAGAGTCAAAGAAAATCCAGTAACTTTAAAAAAAAACAACAACACAATAACAAAACACCATAAAATATCATAACATCTTTACCTGCTAAGTTGGTATATTCTCTGCCAATTTCTATTTTTACCATCATTGTAATTGTTGGCAAGAACATATGTAAAGTGGGGAAAAGTGCAGGGAAGTAGTAGTTAAGAAAAAGTATTACATCAGAATGGTATCTTGGTACTTTTGAAACCTGAGATGCCAATTAAGAAATATGGGGTGAGTACTTTCTGAGATGACTTTATTTACCGAAGGGTCATGTGCAGGTTATTAACATAATTTTCCCTTAAAAAAAAAAATGGTTAAAAATATGAATTCAATAATAAACAGCGTTTATTGTATTTGAGGTATTTTGTCCTTGAGGAGGCACAGATTCTCAACAGTGATATGATCTCTTATAGCTGCAATAAGGAAAAAAAATTATTTTCTGTATTGGTATTTTTTTCTTTAGAATTTAATAAATTCCACATTAGTGATAATAAGTTACAGTCTCGAACATGTGTCCTATTATAAATGAACAATTAGCTATCCTCAGACTGTCCCCCCATCCTGCATACATACATCTTCAGATGTGCTAATCCATTCACTAGACACGTTAATGAGCACTGGTTGAAGTGTAATATTGGAGGAACTGAAGCTGGTTGACCTCAGCATGGACTTTAATACTTGTAATTAAATTAGATGGTAGACAGTTAGTAAAGAGAGAAATAGCCATGCCTCTGGCAAGCTTCAATTATTAATGACTTCTTTTTCTTTGTGTTCAACTTGAAGAAAAAATATTATTGTTCTTATTATAGACTGACTATGAATTCTAACTTCTCACTGTTCTGTCTCAGGTTGGTTTGGTTAGTGTGGGGTTTTTTAATTAAAAATGCTTTTGCTTGTGTGCCTATGATGCTGCATCCTTTCTGTTCTTTATTTCCTGAAGTAGAGTCAGGGTAATACTAAGGTTGTCAAATGATTTATAGAAGTGGTTAATAGCAAAAATAACTCGTTTTAAAATTAGATTGTTGCTACAGTTTTAGTATAGAACAACATGCGGGCAGGTCTTTTGAGATGACTGGCTTCTTCATTTTTTAAACAAAAACCTGGTTTTATAAAACACTTGTAATTAACCTTGCAATGTTTGTTTATAATCTGTTTGAATTAGATCATTACAAAGTTTTGAAATGGGGGATGGGTCACAGTGAAAAATAATTAATAGTGAGTAACTTGAAAATGCTGTGGACTTCAGCAGAACACAGAGGCAAGATCTCAGGTCTGTTTCTAGGAGCATATCACAAATGAGTGTTTTAGGTAGCTCAAAGAATGATCAGCAAAGGCATTGGCAAAAGCAGGTGTAATATTCAAATAAAGGTGTGACACAGTTCATTGGCAAGGTTCAGTCTACTGCCTACTGGATGCTTAAAGCACACAGAGAGAAGTCAGACTAAAATGTACAATCAATCAATCAATCTAAAGCTAAAATCAACCAAGTATGATCTGTGTGGAAGCTGGGGATGAAAAAGGGTAAGGATGGGAAAGGGTAAGGATAAAAAGCAATGAGGAAGATCCTCCTAATGAGTCAAAAGGTTCAGAGTGCATCCACTTGCCAAACAGCCTCAGACTTGAACAACAGTTTATGCTTAAAGTTTTTACCAGCATGTAAATGTAACAGCACTTAACATCAATAGCTTAATTTAAGCAATTTAACAAAAGTTTCTATAGAATTTACTGTTGTACAACAGTAACTCACTTATAGGCCTAACTTACAAATCTAAAGTACTTAATCTGAGAGCAGTGTTCATAGTACAGTTGCTATAGCACATTTATACTTGCATGCACACAGATGTAAAGGAGTGTTTACAAGGTATATACCTGTAAACAATTCTCCTTGGGTTCAGTGAGCTGCTCATATTGGATGCCTTTGCATCTTCTCAACAAGTGAGAAGAAGTGAAGGGGTTGATCCTTGAGCAGAAGGAGTATCAGCCCAGGCTCCATTGGTGGCATTTAACAGTGATCCTCTGAATACAGCAAACTTGAGAGTTTGCTGCCTGAGAGATGTCCCACTCAGAGGGAGATTGCTGGCTACAGCCAACTCATGGTCCAGGAGAGCTCAAAGGGTCTCACTTCCAACCAATGTTTATAGGGCTGCAAGAGAGTTGAATTTAGTCATAGTAATTTTCCATTCTGTCCACAATTTGGGTTGGTAACTTTCTTTGGAAGTTTGATTGCAACTTCAGTTACCAGTTCCACTTGGGCTGTTATTCATGCAAGAAAAACAAGTTTCCAAGGTTGTTCATTAAAAAGCAGGAGCTTATTAGATAGCACAAGTTCCTGGGACCAGACTGTTTCTGATACACTCAAGAGGAGCTTAGCCCAGGTGCTGTTTGTTAAGGCCAAGGTCTAATGAGCATTTTCAAGATGATAGTGCAGGCCTAGTGGGTAGGGAGGGATACACCACCACAGAACACCCTGCTAAGCTGTTCTTGCCAGGCAAGGTTCAGTGCTGGTCCAGGCTTCCTGTGACTCAGCACGTGAAATTATGTCAGCTGGGCTTCTTAACAATTCCAGCTTGCCCCAGGCCTGTTTCTCTCCTGCTTTACCAACAATCTCACTCATCAGTAGTTTGGAATATTTGAGGTCTGTATGGATATGTAGAGTATATCAATAGATTGAGATTATATTTGTGGCTCACCTACTGGTTGACTGTTTAATCAAGCTACTTTATTTCTCTGTGTCTTTCTCTTCTGTTGGTCCTCAGTGTGTTGATTTTGATTTTTTAAGCACATTTTCCCAAGAACAGAGGCTTGTGAGCCTCTGTCTCACTTCCCTTCCCTAACATTTTTTTGCCCATTCCAATCAAATCTAATAGTGACATGTTTAAAAGCTGTTCATTTTCTGTGTGTTTAATGATGATAGGCTAAGTAAAGGAGGCAGAGTAGGTGAGCCTTCTAGTGCTCCTACTCAGCAAGTAAAGACCTTGTGGGACAAAGCATTAGATATCAAGGTCCCAGCACCAAAGAGAGATGTTAAGAAATTCATCCTAAACTTGAGAGAAACATCAGCTGAAGTTGACATCTTGGAATAAACCATCAAGTGCTAACAGGAGACATGAGTAGGAAAACAGTCTTAATTAATTTACTGTTTGTGCAACTACTCATGCTGCTTGGACTGAACATATCAGTAAAAGGATTGTTTTTTATGAAATCAGCTCACACACACTATCAAAATCACTTGAGAACCATGTGAGTGCTAACAGTTCTAATTGTTCTGAGTGCATGTACTGTTCATGACCTTCAGAGAAGGGTTGAGATTTGAACTTCTCTGCAGGTCTTTCATGTGATTTTTCTGTCTGTTTTACTCAATGGGAGAAAAACCAGCAAATTTGCAGTAGTTGGCTTCAAATAGCTGCTGTTTTTTATATTGTAAATGTGCCTAGAGGTACATGATAGGTTCATCTTATAAATGGAAATTAAATTAAATTAAAACAAAACTTCTTCCTGCCAGTTGAGCCACTGTAAAATCAAGATTCTGCTGTTTCAGGGGCTAAGCCATTTTAAAACCAATTTTCCATCAGTCTTAGAGAATAGTAAATTGAACTTTTAAGTTTCTTGATACCTCTGAAGCATTTGTTTCTGAAGATATGAACAAGAACAAAAAAAGACATGAATTCAAGAACTGATGAAAAATTTCTTATTATGTGAAGGAACTTAAGATTGAAATACATATGTAAAATAATTCATTAATTTGCAAATAGAAAATTAAAGGTTTAATGCTGATAATGCAATCCATTCTGGTGTTTTTTACAATTAAGGGTTAGAGTAAAAAGTATTTACATTAGCCTTACAGGAACAAGCTTGCAGAGAATATGAGGACTAAATAATGTGAAGACTCAGTTCACAGAATGAGAAAGGTTGTGGAGGCTCATAAATGAGCCATCAGCTGTCTAGTTCCTCCTTCCTTAGGAGGAACTTCCTAAAGGAGTGAAGGCATTGTAAGTGAGAATTTTATACACACAGTATGTAAATAAAAAATAGTAATGTTGTTAGTGATTAGAATACTAGCTCATCTTGAGCTTTTGGTGTATTGCACGATTTTAAGCTGTGCATTACGTGATCCTAACCGCATAAAATTGTTACAGCTGCCAGTACTTATTTTTTTTTATTGTGTTGCTAAAGTGCATTGGGAACTTGAAGGTTTATAGATGTGAACTATCAGTACAGTACCTTTTTGAGTCACAATTAGATACACATATTGCTCAAAAACCACACAAACAAAAACCCCAAACACACCATAGTTATTGAGACAAAGTTTTGTGAAAGATTCATCTAGAAGATACATACACTGTAGACAGTAGTGCTGTTAACATTAATTGGGCAAAAGTAGCTGCATAAAGCCATTACTTCATATATCTCTGCTCCTTTTGTTCTTTTTGTAATAAACACTTCCATTTTTGAAGAAGAAAGAAGTTGAGGCTAGCTGTTCTATCAGAAGAAAATATAATAGCTTTTTTCTCCCTCCTTTAGGTAAGTGGGTATTAGAAATTACAGTAATTTTGGCAAGAGTTCAAGGGTTAATGTAACAGATAAATAAAAGGAATTTTCTGTAAATTGAGCCCTGCATTATTTCACTTGTCTTGCCTTTCCAAACCTAACTCATTTAATTTTAAAAAGTAAATACTTAAATTCTTCCTGACAGTGTGCTTTGCTTTTACTATCGTTTATTACTTCAATTATACTTGGTATCACTTAGAACAATCTGCCATTTGGAAATTTCAGTATAGCCTGCAGCTTAGTTTTAAGTCTGGCTGCTATTGTAACATGTACAGCATATGACACTAATGTATCAAAATTAGATTTGATCATCCCTCCTGGTTATATTTATTTCACGTTTCTTTTGTATTCAGTTAACTTAAATGTATTAGGAGAGCTGACACATGATGATGGTTATAGAGTAAGAATATTTTAAAGTATTTTGAGTTAAACTTGAAATTTCAGGTAACCTAACAGTCGGTCATTTTTATATATTTGTTCTAATGGAGTAGAGTTTCAAAGCAAGCCTGAAAAAAAATCTGTTTGTCCCTTTTATCTCCTCAGGGCTGTCTTCCCGACAGCTCAGGTTTAAAATGGCTAAAACAGAGCTCTTAATCTTTCTCATTGCCACCTTTCTGGATCACCACAGATAACATGTCCATTGTGCCTGCCACTTGTGCCCGTAGCCTAAAATCATCTTTAATTTGGTCCACTTTCTGGATTCTTGCATTCTTTCTGTTCTTATGACTCTTCTTTTTCCCACCTGACATTTCTTCCAACCTAACCTTTCCATACACACAGTTCAAATTTGTTCTCATAAACTGTTGTTTTGATTGCTGAACCTTCCTTTCTCTGGTCTTGACACTTTCATTCTTGAAGAATGCTGATATAAACAACATTTTTCTAAGCTTTAACACCTTTTTACATTTGTAAAACACCTTCTTTGCATTTGTCCATCTCCATTTTGTGTCATGCCTTATGCTTAGATAATGAACTCTCTAGGACAGTTTGATCTGCATTTAGAGTGTTAGAATACTGGTGTGTAACCTGTAGTTCCACGTGTTTCCAGTGTATCACCAGTTGCTCAAAGTAGAACCTTATTTTAAGACTTTATTATTTGTATTATTGCAGTGACTTAAGTCTCTGGTACTGGTTTGCACTTTGTTAGGCTTACTGTGATGTATGCACGTAAGAAGTTGTAAATTCAGGAAAACAAGGTCAGGAAATAAGTGTGAAGACAACTGGTGGTGAGTTTTGAATAACCATTAACAAAGAATTCAGTCTTGACAGCTGTCCATTCTGTGTGCACCAAATCCCATTCTGTTGGATAACACTGGGACCGCACCTTGGCAAATCATGTTTTTGTCTGTCCTTAAGGTTTCAATGAGCAGAGGTAGCTGTAGCTCAGTATCTCTCTCCTACTTGCATCCAGGGTGCTGAATTCTGGGGCACTTCCAATTCAACACAAAGAAATAAAGAATCCACATTTAAGTAGAAAGAGATCAGGCTCTGGTTCTCCTGTGGTGTAATAATTACAGTGAATGATGGATTCTCAAAATGTTCACTGTGCTTGCAGGAGATCTTGGTTGTTTAGCACTGCTGAATTTCAATGTCCTCAAATGAAAAATTGAGAAGAAATTTGAAATTCTTCTTTCTAACAGGTTTATGCAAAACCTAGCAGATGAAATAAGCCAGGAAAGCTTTTCAAGTCAATTTCAGGTATTAGATCTCTTCCACGAATCAAGTGTTGTTGATGATTCAAATTTCCACCATTTGTGCTTTTTCAGCTTTCTTGCTGAAAGAAGGCTTTTCTTGCTGACCAAGGCAAGGACATCTGAAAGAAGCAATAAGGAGCACTGTGTTAGTCAGAGCTTCTTCTGATCTAAACTTGAAAAAAGAGCAGAATGACTTACCCAGAACTTAGTTATTCTCTAGACATAAATATAAAATCAGCAACATGCAACTTTGTTTTCTTGTCTATTATTTTTGTCAGTCATCTGACTACCTGTAATAGAAACAAGGTTTTGATCCTGAGTACTTCTCATTTTTTTATATACCACCTTTCATACTTTATACCATCATCCACCAACTTGCATCCTCTAATTTTGACTCTTAATCCATTACATGTCACAGAGATCCCATTCTGCATTTTACTCAAAATGGGTCATTGCCAGATCATTCTTGACAGTCTTCATGAGGTGAAATATATTTGACAGGACTTGGAACTCTGAAATAATCTGATTCATTTTCCTTTTCTTCTGAAGTTGTTTCTGCTTTTAGCCTGGAATGTATTCTCACACATATATGTGTGAGTATTAAAGAAACTTTGAAATTGGAAAGAAAAATTGCTGATGGCTTCAGTACACTTGGCATCCAAAAATATGTGTCCCTTGTCAGTAATCCTGCTGAAATAACCACACAGTACACTTTTATCACAGCAAAATCTGTATCAGTCTAATGTGAAAGCATGCATCAGTAGTGATGCTCCATGTGGGTAGCTTTCACAGAAGTGCAGGAACTTGTATCCTATCTGACTAACTGCAGGTATCAGTAGCAGGCACACAGGAACAACCTTTGATAAATGAAATTCAGAGGCAATGATGCCCTCAAGAAGCTGCAGTATCTAAACTCTCTATATGTTTTGGATTTTAAAACTATTGATGTGGCATGTACACTGTCACCATCACTTGTTTAAAACAGTCTATGAATTTATTGTCTCTGAATGCAAAGAAGGCAAAGTAAGGAGTAAGGAAAAATTATTTTAGTGAATAGTTCAATATTGCTGAATTATGAATGGTGCAGTGCAGGGATGGCAGTTAGGCAGTTGGCAGTTGGTTCAATGAGTTCAGTCAGTGTTCCAGATGGCCATCCCTCAATCTAGGACCATGTGGATTTTTTACATTCCACAATACTTCATGTCCAAACTGATTTACCTCATGCTTTCTCTTTGGCTGGGCAGCCTCATTCTCCCTGAGCTTTTCACTTGATTCTAAGTGCAAGCCTGTCAGTCCCTGATACCTTATCATTGTCATATTTCAACAGCTAGTTTGACTGTCACTTCACTAAGGAAGCAAAATGGGGAATTTTTATTTTTTTTTAATCTGAGGTGCAATTCCTCACTCACTTCACTGGTAATATAGCCAGTTTAAAATGTGACAGCCCTACTTTCCACTCCTGTCACACTTCAAAAAAAGGTGCCAACAAGTTGTTTTCTTGGGCTGTGTTTGAGACTAGTACAATGATGAGCTGAATTTAAAACAAAAAGCTGGCATATATTTTCCCTCCTCGGATCACATTTGTGATCCATTTTAAAAAATCTCATGCCTGAAGAGAGAAGTTGGTTAACTGTGGCCAAAGGGGAGGAGGCCAAGGATAATCATTTATTAGACAGCAATGCTAGAAGAGACTGAAATGAAGCTAAGCCTTCTGTAAACTTAAAAATTAGAACTCTGCCCTGATGGAAATCAATGGATGAGGCTGTTCTGGTGCCACAGAGCAGTTCTTTAATTAATGTTTTGCTGCAAAACTGAAAGGTAAGAAGGAGAAATTGGTTTTCTGGTGATTTTGCGGGGTTGGAGGGGGTTTTTTTGTTGTGTATTTTGGAGTTTATCTTATCAAGTCCTTCAAGCTATAGCAGGAAAGTAAAAAATAAGTGTCCTTCTTGTCGCTTTCTCACTGCTCTTATTGACTTTATTGCTTTCTTCAACTACATGAAAAGAGGCTGGAGCGCTGGGGAGGTCAGCCTCCTCTCCCAAGTAACAAGAGACTGGACAAGGAAATGGCCTCAATTTACACTAGGGGCAGTTTAGATGGATATTAGGAAAAACTTCTTAACAGAATAAGTTGTCAAGCATTGGAACAAGGCAAGCATTACCCAGGGAAATGGTGGAGTTGTCATCCCTAAAGGTACTGAATAGATACATAGATGTCGTGGTGGTTTAGTGATGGACTTGGCAGTGGTAGGGTAACATATGATCTTGATCTTGGAGGTCTTTTCCAGCCTAAAAGATTCTATGATTCTAAGGCAGGAGAGGGTCAATTTTGCAATTAATTGTCTTTTATGATGTTTGTCATTGTTAAGTGTTATCCAAGTGTCCTTCAGCTGCTGTATGTTGCACATCAGCTATTCAGGTTGCTGTCTGGCTTTATTCTAATCTAGTAAAATAAAGCTCAGTGTAGTGAATGTTCGTAAAACCAATTCTTTTGTTGGGTTGGGTTTAAGTGTTGGTGCAGGAGTGTCCCTAAGTAAGTGTTGTTCAAAATAATTCAGCCATATACACAAGAGGCAATCACACCTGGATTCAAAGGCACCACAGCCATTTTAGAGTAGGTGTATATACAGTCTGATCCAGACAAAACAAATTACTTGTTGAGCATCAAAGAGATAGGGTATTGAAGCTACCTATCCTTTGCCCAGTCCAACATGGAAGAAAATGCTTTTTTTTAATAGAAATGCAGCCCTGTTCTTCAGTGTGATACAGTTTAAAGCTAACAGAGAAGAGCAGAGACAGCGGGGAGTGGTTTTGCACTTTTTTTTTTTTTTTTTTGTCTGCTACTGGCAACTGGTGTAGACCTTCAGATAAGACAAAGGTAGCATTCCAGGAGGTTTTGTAAAATAAACAAGTGTAAAATTGCAGTTAAATTTCTCTGAAGACTGTGCATGTGTTTTGCTTTTATTTAAAGTGCAATTGTGTTCTGAAAGTGCTATAGCAAATTGTTGCTTTTTTATATGGAATAGCTTCTTGTACATGCTCAGGGTGTTATTTGTATGTTACATGTTAACAGCAGTTCACAGTGCAGTCCTTTGAATAACATCGAGGTGATTGACAAATTCACCTACCTAAAGCTGTGGAAACAAGCTGAAAATGGGGCTGAAGATAATTGTCAGTAACTGGTGATGCACTAGGAGATAAAAAAGATATTCCAGTTTGAATTTTCAGAAATAACTCTTACTGGAAAAAATCTCACATTTAATAAGCTGAATGTATTTGATCAGTATATATAAAGCCTTGCTACATTATGTGAATATTTGTTATCAGATGATAATGTTTATCAGAAGGAGTGTTTTGGTTCTGCAGTGCAGATAATTCCAGAGTGTTCTAGGAGTTCCTTAATCTGGTTAGATGATTACATCTGAGGTTACGGCATGGATTTGGAGGAACCCATTCAGCCATTCTGAGCCAGATCAAGAACCATTTTGTAGTTTGTAGGGGAGCAGAGTGTTATTTTAAAAATGTCCAGGTTTCATGGGAAATGAGCATTTATCTTAGTTATTCTGGGAGCTATGGAGAATGCAGTAAGTATTCTCCTTTAAAAGCTTTTGGGTTGTAGTAGACAGTTTGGAATTTGGCTAGAATGATGAGGTTAACTTCTCAGATATGTAACTTTTAAACAGATCTCCATTCACATACTTTAGAATTTCATACAGAATTCAGTAATTTTGCCAATCAGTGATGGCAATCTTGAACACGTTTTACTAAATCAGGTTGAACCACTGCATTCTTGAGATAATATCAACAAAATTTTAGCTTCCAGTAGGAAACAGATATCCACATATCTGTTGATTTAAATAGAAATTAACACCAATGTATAAAAATACATAGCAGAAACCAGTGCTGTCAACTAATACACTAAAATTGTAAAAGAACTGTTGCGTAATTTGGTTATTTTAGTGTTTTTAGTGGGTTTGTCTTTTTAAATATGTACATTTAAAATAGCTATTTAGCTATAGAATATTAATTAAGAATATTCAAACTGATGGTGTTTTGTCCCTGATTTTCCAGCTAAGACATTTAGGAAATGATGAAGTACACATTGTCTGGTCAGAACATACTCGAGATTACAGAAGAGGAATAATTCCAACAGAATTTGGTGATGTTCTTATAGTTATCTATCCCATGAAAAACCATATGTTCAGTATCCAGATCATGAAAAAGCCTGAGGTAAGGGTTTGTTTTCTTTTGTGTTTCCTTCATGTGTTAACATGAACTGAGTTTTGTTTGAATCAGAGGTTTTGGTATAATAGATTGATCCAACAAGGTGATGTCTTAAGCATGGACAGTTGCAGCGGTGGTAGGAGGGAAAAGGAAGGGCTCAGTGAGTACAGTGCATAGTAAAATAAGTAACTTGAAATTGCAAAGGCCTGATGCTGTAAAGCATATCTGCTAACAACATAATCTGGAAACAAAGCTAGAATATTCTGCACAATAATTTAAATATTACAGTAAACTTATCAAACTTTTTTATCAAATTTGATACATAACCGAGGTAGTTGAATAATGGCCTGTTCCAGCTTCCTCCACGCATGTCATATTCCCCTTTTTTTCTCTCAAACCCATTTTTTACTTTATTCTTAACTCCACACAAGAATTTGGAGATGAATTCAGTAAAGCAAGACCATTCAGCCCTTAGGCATGAGAACGCACTTTCTTTCTAATGACTGTTCCTCAAATGTCAGTGCTGGCCCTATTCTAAAAGCAGTGATTTAAGGTTGTGAACACTAAACTGACTGAGTAAAAGTAGTCATGAGTTTTTGTACTACGTAACTTCTGTGTGATGTCACTTGCCATGGATTTCTATACTTTATTAAAATAGTTACTACAAGCACTCATATTTATAAATGAGGTATGACAGAAGTGGAATTACCTCATTATGATGATTGCCTCTATCTATTGGTAGGCATGAAATAGTAATCAGTCTTCTTATTATTGGATTACTTGTATTTTTTACTAATAAGTATATTTTTTAGTTCACTACTTTATCTACAAATAGTTGTGTTATTGGGAGCATGCAGGTTAAGAAGGAAAGCAAAAACTGTGGTTGTTGTTAGTCCAAAAAGAAGTCCTTTTATGTGGAAAAAGTGCCTTCCATCAGATTTCAGTATTCTCAAAACTACAGTAAATGACTAATGGCAAAAATTGTACAGGGATCAAAAATTCTTCTGCAGCATTTGTTTCCTCTTAGAAGGAAGAATATTTAGTGTACACTTTGCTCCCTTTGCTGAGCTGATGCACAAATTTTGCTGCTCTTCTCCTGCTTTATGTCAGCAGCTTCAGAACTTTTCACATGTACAGGAAATGACGATACTTAATACTGAATGTTTGGTTTGGTTTGTTTTAATTACAAAATGATGATTGATTAGAGAAAAATGTAATGCCAAAACATAAGATCTATCTGTTCTGTTCACCTTTTTGCTGGCTAGCTCTTCTAAATATTGAGGTTTTCTGCTGATCTCACAAATAAGGTTTTACAATTAGTCTCCAAAGAGGCGAAACTTTCACCACAGATTTCTTCTGTAAAGTTACAGTGTTTTGTTTAAATAATGTAGAAAGGAAGAAGAACAGAAGGAAATATAAGGTGAGGGTCAATACACTAGTAACAGTATGACACTTTCACACTGGGTTGGTCCTTATAAAAATGTTAATAACTAGAGCCATGATAAAAAATAGTTTAGAGTTTGAGTAATTATTTCTTTTGCTTCTTATCATCTATAATATTATCATCTAGCCTATCAACCTCATAAACATCATATTCATGACTGTTCCTAGGATTTTTGCAGCAAATGTTGTAAATGATCTTTGATGAGACATAGTATTCAAATAGTTGCTTATTTTTTTTTCAAATGCTGTGTTATCTGTTGCCAAGGATATCAAGCAGTTATATGGCTGTATATTTCCACAGGAGAAAAGGTCTGACTTGCAACACAATAACTGGTTTGATTATCTAGCAATGAGGAGGGAAAAAGACATATATTTGAGTGCTCTATTGTTAATGTTGATTGCTAATTGTTATAGCTATGATCTTGTCTTGCTTTATGTTGAACTTCTTAATTTTTTATTCAGGTTCCATTTTTTGGTCCACTCTTTGATGGTGCTATTGTGAATGGAAAAATTCTGCCTATTATGGTTCGTGCAACAGCTATAAATGCAAGCCGTGCATTGAAATCATTAATCCCTTTATACCAAAACTTGTATCCTTTCACTCAAATGGTTTCTAAGGCATTTACATTCCCTTGCAGTTCTACAGATAGGATATTCATGGGGTTTTTTTCTTTTTTTTCAGATTAATATAGAGATTTTTTTTTTAATGGTGGTGCTGCCTTTAGACAACTTAAACCCATAGAAGAGCATTCAGATGAAGATCACCTTTTTAAATTAAATTAAGAATAGATTAAGTGCTGAAAATTTGCCCGTTTCTAATGTTTTGTAGCATGGACTTGTCATTTTTTGTTAACAAAATTATTTTAATGACCATTTTGTGAGTAGTCTTTCTAAAATGTCAATATCATTATATTAATAATCTTTCTCTCCTTAAGATATTAAGTATTTATCCAATATTAGTGTGACTGAGTTTTATTTTCTAGTTCCAAGAATGCTGCTTTCCTTCAAGATGAGAAGTTTATTAAACTTCCGTCATGCAAATTTTGTTATTCAGCTCAAAATACAAAGTTGGTGTCAAAATCATGTTAGTGTCTCTGTAAATGAGTCAGAAAAGGCTGTCTCTTTTCTGTTATTGTTGTTGGAACTGAAACTATATGTTTTGGAGGGGCTGCTGTTGGAAGAATAGATTTAGTAAGCATAAACTAAAAAACATAAGGTAAGTCAGTCAGTTATACTCCTTTCCTTACTTAACATTGAGTTCTGTTAGTTAAATCACCAAGTTAAAAACAACCTGTTAGTTAAATCAATAAGAAATTTTTGAATATCATAAACTGAAAGATACATTTTAAATTTTGATCCGAAAGAATTCTGTGCTTAATTTCTAAGCAAGCTGTAAATACTAGTACTTGTCATGTGATAGATTGTTGCTAAAATACATTTTTTTCTATGGCTGACTGTTAATACATGCAGAGTTTTGGATTAGATATGATGAAATGGATTTACAGATGAATGATGGATGTTTTTTATGTGATCACATTAAGTGATGTTTGTGCCATTTCTGTAGATGACACATGTTGATTAATTGTATTTTCATGTTTGGAAAGGTCCCATCTTTCTGTCATTACTCAAGTAATTTAGACAAAGAATTTAAAATGTATTGTCATCATCATCATCATCAACCATCAAAAGTGATGGTTTAGAGTGTTATATTGATATATGGCGATGAGCAATTGGACAACAATTTACTTTGAAATAGTAACTTCCAATACCCACAGACTTGTATGTTTAGACTTCACAGAATATGAAAGGTTTGTTAAATTCCTTGGACATAGCTTGCCAGCTCAATGTCTTGGAACTGGATAGTTCCACAGAGTTGTGCACTGCATCTTTAATTCAGTTCTCCAAATTGTAGTTTTTAATATGCGTCAATGCACAGCATGTCATTTATGAAATAAGGAGGCCTCCATTAAATTGCTGATTTGTCTTCTAGTTTGGTTAGCATGATAAGTGGAAAGCATTATGTGTATTTGATTTTAGATAGCATTGGTTGGTGGATTTCATGTCATCACTTGGTAAGCTCATGAAGTACCAGCTGACTGGGCGCTGATATTAAAGGGTGGCTTTGTTAAGTAATCAGTGGAATTCTTTTTCCATCTGGCTTGGAGTATCTTATATTCACGGTTCGGTATAATAATAGAAAAATTTAAACGGGGTTGTGGGAAGTTCTTTAAAAGCTGTTTGCTTGGCGTGAAATTAGAAAAAAACTCTACAAACTTTCCTGGCTTAAATTAGGCTTTGATGGAGTCAGTTGTGTCAGTGGAGAACAGTACGAAATGCTAAAATTCAAAGTCCGGCCTAAGTCGCAGTGGTATAAAAATCTCTTGATTAAAAATGTCATGGACGTGCTTCTGGTGTTTAACCCATGGCCAGACTTGAGGTCAAGAAAGAATTTTTCCTCATACAAGAATGGCTAAGAGTGGTGGATGTTTCCTGTAACATGGACATGATCTGTTATCTAGGAACATTTGAAAGTTGAATCTAATTATGTTCCTGTGATAGTGGGGAGTTGAAGATGTCAAGGACTGTCTTTATTGACTCCTGCATTTTTTCCTCTGGGATATTTTAGCTATGGCTGCAGCAGCTCACTTCTAGCTTCTAAGTTTGTAGTGGACTAAAGGCTGTGGGGAACAACAGGCGTATTTTATGGTCTGTGGTTGAATAACTTTTCTGGAGACACTACCGGAATTAATGTCTCTTGTAGAAGGCTGACAGGATTCACTAATCAAGGTGGCCTTTCCTTGTATTGGAATATTGCTGGAGCAAAGAAAAAGAGGGCTTAGAGTGGTGAAAACAATACATTTGAAGAGGGAGGAAAAAGGGAACAAAAAAGCTATTTTTCAGAAAGTACACAAAACGGAAAAGTGAAGCTGATGATCAAGGATTCCCGCAAGTCCAGGACCAGTAACAGTGTCAGTAAAAGAGAATCTTGAAGTCATGTTCTTGAAACTGACCTTCATTTACTTAGGAATCGCTAATATACTGAACAGTGCTAGTTTATTTGGGATTTGGATGGTGGTTAATACATAACCAGTTGAATGTTGATGTCAAGGGCACAAGAGTACTTGAGATGTGTCAAACAAAACAGATGTCAGGCACTGTATTTCTGTATTAGCCCTTCTTTTTGCAGTAGTAGACCAGCAGAAATAGTTAATTTCAAAGCCAGAATGAGTGTACAGATGTCTCTCTGCCTGCAGGTGCGTGGTTTGTTTTCTGGTACTGTGTAATACTTGGTGGGCAATTTTTGACTTGGTGGGGAATTAAAGGTATATGCGTAGGCCCATGCTTATCCATTTTTGATGAATGTTTATAATATCATATTGTAGATCTTGTGGTGATGGATCACTGTAAACTCTTAATTAAACTAAGACTCTGTTGATTTGCTTGGGATGGGAAAAAATGGGCACAGTTTGGTCCTCCTACTTCCAAGGAGATCTTATCTACCCACCAAGACAGTGCATTTTTTAAGTGCAGACCTGACCGAAAAAATCAGCTGTCATTTGTAATCAGCAGGGATATTCAGTCCTTTTCACGTAACCTGATTGCAACTTTTTCCTTAATGCGCTGGTCTGTTAATCACAGTGTGGCAGTGGTAGTATGTGTGAATGGTGTAATAATGGTTGCATGGATACCAGAAATTCTGGTCATCTCCCTCTTATAGTCTTCCCCAACTTTGAGTATGTGCTGTACGGTCTGAAGTAGCTTTCTGAGACTGACATATTCTGTCAATCACCTTCCTCTTTCTGACACTATTTTGACTTTTCTGATAGGATACTTAGATAGCAAAACAATTAAAATTTTGATTTGGTTGATTGGATTTTTAAAGTTTTTATCTGCTCTGTGTTTTTATTCTTTGCTCAGAATACTATAATATGTTTTCATATTGTCATGTTCTAAGATTAAAAATTTACTAAATTTATCAGCAAACAGTCATGCATGGCAGGTGTCCTGCTTTATTTGGTTCTTGACACACTTGTTGCTGTAGCTGTCTGAAGAGATTGTGGCTATTTTGGGTGGAGTTTTTGCATTGGCATGTGGAATTTACTTTAGTTTCTCCTTCAGGGATTCTCTGGTCCCCCAGTAATTTTTGCCTGGCTCTCTTGTATAAGTACCCCCTCAGGAGCAGGTGGCCTACATGCATTTGAAAGCAAATGACAAACACAAAATACTTGTGGTGTCTTACTAACAAAGCAGCAGTAACCCCATCTCTGTCTCATAGCTTTCTTCTCCTCATTCCATTTGCCATTATCTTAAGAAATGCATGCTTATCTCCTGCTTATGCTCAAGCTGCATATATGCTAGGCAAACTTCTAACACCCGTAAATGCAGGTGTAGTAATGTGACTAATATTGAGAACAATTGTTTTCACTGTGATGTAGAATAAGAAGGCCAATATTTAGGGACTGTTGAATACTCTTTTATTTAGTAAATTGTGTCAAAATTCATGATATAAAGAGTTGTATTCATGGCTCATATCTCAGACCAAGCACTTTTTCACATTCTGAATTCAGAATCAAACCATGTGTGGGAAATGGACTAAGTATTTGGAACAATAGAAATTGTGGCTTCATATAAAATTTTATTTTAACTTCCTGAATAAACAGCAGATGTCAGCCAGATGCCGAGAGGTACACCTTGACATAGCAGGCACCTTCAGTGATCCAACTTTTTACAATTATTGCAACAAAGCAGGACAAATACCAGAATTAATACCTTGAATCCTTGTGGGAAAGAAATTGCAGTTGTGAAAAATTAGTGCAAACTTTTCATTGTACACATATTCTGGAGTGTTGACAATTACTCCAAACTGTCTGCACTTCAGATACTGCAATTCAGACACTTTCTGTCTTTACGTAGTATTCCCCTATTACAGATGCTACTTAAGACACTCAGTAAGAAGCTAAACACACAGTAAGAAATCCTCTTTAACATCTTTAAAATCTGAAATTTATAGATATTTTAGAATACCTGGAATATGCATGACTGTTTTATCCATAATTATCATAGTGTAAGTCCTTGACCTAGTGCCAAGAACTGGCATTTCTTTTTGGAGATTTTTTTTTTGGTCACATGAAACCAATTAATTTAAATAGCAAAAAATAATGCTGCTTTAATTATTCCATCTAAAAATGTTATAGAGTAAATATTAATCTGAATGATTGGATAAATTAATATTCATTATCAAAACTGAAAATTTTACGTCCTTCTAACTTTCTTGATATTGTATGACTAATCAGTTGGTACTTGATGTATTGTAGCTAATCTTTTGACAGTTGTCTTCTAGAGAAAGGGAAGGTATTAATACCATATGGTGTCTGACAAGGCACTAACTTATTTATTAATAAAGTAATGTCGGTGAGTTGTTTGTTAAAAGTTTGCTCTGTATTAGAAACTGATCGCTCAAAAAAAGCTTTTTTTCTTGAGGTGATACTCAACTGCCCCAAGAAAGGGTTTTATTAGAACTGGTAATGTTGCTGTTTGTTGTTCTTGCTTTACCATCTCCTGCCTCAAGATAGAATTGCAGGCCCTGGAAAAGTGAAGAAACTGTTCTTTATTAATGACATACAGTAAGCAAAGGCTATTCTTCAGATTTCTGGCTACATTTGTTTCATTTAATTAAGAATATTTGTTGTATTTGAATTTTCAAACTATAACTTGTGAAGGTTTTGAAGATTTCTCATTAGTACTTAGAAACTTAAAAGTTATAACTGGATAGCACTGATTTTGGCAGTGCCAGTTTCCCTTTCTCCAGGAAGTTTTTATCTTAAAGCTGCATGAGCATCTCCAAGGAAAAAAGTGAATAGAGTGGTACTGCATCAATGACAACTGTGTATCAAATGGGAGAGGCATAAGGGTTGCTCGCTCCTGTAGTTTTGGTGTAGTGAAAGGAATAATGCATGAAATTAAGATTGTTCTTCTAATATTTTCTGGTTTAGAATTTTTTTCATCTGCGTATGCCAAGAGTCTGGAAAGTCTACTGTATTTCTGGCAATACATTTTTGATACAGGACATTTAATAAGGTTTTAACATGCCTGTTACTCATTTTTTTCTGTCATCACAGGTGAGAACATACCAACATTAAAATAATGCTTGATACACTTCTTAAAAACTACTTTATATATTTTATACAAATAATTACAAATTTCAGAATTTCAGGGAATATTTATTCCATCCCTGAATGTCTACTGCTGTAGCCTTATCTGATATGATTTCAAATAAGAGACATGTATGAGTTTGTCATATGACCCTTGCTGTTTTTTCCAGAAGAAAATGCAGTTATTTCTGAGCTCTGTTTTACTATCTAGCAGTGAAAATTGTCTTCCTAGTTCAAGGAAGACTCATAAGGTACAGATTATGATGTTCAGTCTTTCCTGTACTTTGAATTGCTCTGGGTGTTCTCCCAGATCCTAGTTCTGCTGACAACTTTTTTGGTATTTTAGTAATTATGAATGTGGTTGATTAATTAAATGCCTGCATACAATGATGTAACATGAAAAACTGAAGATTTCCAACACGTGTAGAAGTATATGATTGTTTTAATGGACTGTTCAGGTATTTTGGTTTTAAGGAATCATGTAACAGTTTCTCTGCCCATTATAAGAAACCTAAATATAAGGGGAAAATCTTGTATCTCTATGTATCTCTATAGAGTTTTGTGTGTGTATCCTTGTAGGTATGCAATGACTGTAATAGCTATATCTTTACCTTTACTTTTCCTCTGAAGTAATACATCAAATTAATGTATTTTCCTGTGATTTCACAAGTATTTTTGAACAAATAGAGGCTGTTGTAAGGAAAATTGCTGGGAAAATACCAGAAATATGTAATATCAGGTTACTTTTATGGCCATGAATGGCTAAAGTGCTCAGAATAACAAACCACTAAGGCCAAAAAAGCAAAATGCACAGTACTTAAATAACTGTTGCATTTAAGAATGTTCATGTTCAAGACTAATATTTTAATATGTTATACAGAAAATTAGTACAGTTTGAAATATCATATGTAAAGGAATTGGCACAAAGGCAATGCAGTGCAACAGAGTAATCTAAAGTAATTTCTGTATGAATAATATAATATCATGTTGAAGTTTGCCCAATTAGGAAAAAAAAAAAAAAGGCTAAATGAAAAAGAGCTAAGATTCCAAAGCATAAATTGTGCTATTTATGTTCGTTAAGGATGGTTTGAAATCCTGTCTTAGGGACATCTTGCCTAACTATATATCTCATGCTGCTCAGTAAATGAGAAGAGTATTGATTGGCATATGCTGCTTAAATCGATCACCTTGACAGCCAGAATTACAGTAATCTGTCAGTATTAATGACTATCTTTCAAGCCTTGATACCTCTCCTTTGCTTGTCTCGTCTTGCCTCAGTTCTGTTAGAAGTGCATTTTCTTGAAACCTCTGGTTTTGTCAGGCTGGGTACTTTTGTAGGGTTTTTTTGTCCCCTGAGTCCAATTTATTGGCTTGATCATGCAATTAGAGTAAAAATGCAACACCAGGGAGCAAAAGTAGGCAGTGTCCTGAGTAACAATTGGACCTCAGAGGCAGTACAAGCCTGTTCTCAGCCATCATTTATTAGTTACCTGTTGAAAGAATAGGATTGTTTTGCAATGAATGATTCCAAAGCACCACTTTAAATGCCTTTGATTTTAGCCACTAGAGACAACTGATTGAGCCAACATTTGTGATAGGCTTTTAAACTCTTGCCTTAGTGTTTGTCATATAGACATTTCAAGTAACTGCTGGAGAAATACTTGCAGATGTGTACCAAGCTGCTGTGTTTACTACATTTTCATGTAGCGAACATAATTTCACAAAATTTCACTTGGTTTTCATGAATTTTTAATGTGAGGAGGAAGTTGAAATATGACATTGTCTTGTTAATCACAAGTCTTTGAGACAGACAATTCCTGATCCACCAAGTGGTCCATCCATCAAATCCATGTCTCTCAAATTTAGAGACAAGGATATCATTTGGGACAGTGTCAGATGCTTTGCACAGATCCAGGTAGACATCATCAGTTGCTCTTGCCTCATGTACCAGTGCTATAACACTGTTGTAGAAAGCTGCCAAATTTGTGCATGATTTGTCCTTAGGACAGCCATGTTGGCTGTCTCAAATAACCACCTTATTTCCCAATGTGTCCTAGTATAGTTTCCAGAAAGATCTTTGCAGGCATTGAGGTGAAACTTCCTGGTATGAAGCTCATGTTAAAGGAGTACAGTTTAAGCACATGAGTTTAATCATACTGTTGATATCACAAGATATCTACAACATATTTCAGTCAGCAGTACAGCTTTATTTATTAGCTACTCTTCCTTAATGAAATGCATGAGACTCTCTTGAAAGTGGTAAAAACACAAAATATCAAGTTAGCAAAACTGATTGACTGTAGTAATGTAGTTTTCTACTATTAATTGCACTTATAAAGACCTGAGTGCTCTGTTGATGTAGTAGACACTTATGGGGAGACGCAAATCTTTTTGTACTGTTTGGAAAAATATATTCCAGATTCTTTTGCTTCTATGTTCTTTCATAAATATAATTTACCATCTGAAGTAGAAATATTTTTTCTACTGATTTCTCAACAAAATATGGGTAGGCTTATGCCATTGGCATTCTGTTTTAGAATAGAAGGAGGGCAGTGAGCTGTCCTGAAAAGCAGTGACCTGCATTGTCAGCCTCTTGGAACTTCCAAGCCTGGATATGTCAGTACGGCTCCCTTAAAGGAAGGGAATTTTTTTTCTTACAACATATTTTTAAGGGACGAAGTTTTTGTATGTTGTAAGCTGAAAGTCAGTAGTGGAATCACTCTTTCATTATAAAATGTGTTTTTGAAGTCTAAAAATCCATTTTAAAAAATTGCAGAGAGAAGGCTACGAGTGCTTAAACTGGAATGAAAAAGATAAACTAATCCAGTGTTACACAGAGTGGATTGCCTTGTGTATAACACAAAGTGACAGGTTTTTTGTTAATACCTACTTAACCTTATTAATTAATTAAACATTTTGGATAACAAAAGCCCTTTGTTAAAATGTTAAGACTCTTGCCCCCTTAAGGTGTTAAAATTCATACAGATTTCTTTGATAGCTCTCAGAAGTCTGTGAATAAAAGATCTCTGGAAGATTAAACAATTTTTCCTGACATTTCTAAAAGATGTAAAGAAATAAATGTTTTTAAACTATTTAAGCCCTGGTTTTACATTGCGAAAACCAGCATTGTGTATTGATTTAATCCTTTTCTTTTCATAAATTCACCCTCATTACAAATAAGGGATATGCAAACAACTTGCAAGGTTTGTATGTTAAGACATGAAAAAACATGTATATATATAAATAAGTATGTGACATTCCATATGTTTGATTCTGACATTAAAATTGGTGGGAAATGTGGGAGATTATTTATATCAACCGAAACTGGCAAAACCGTTAATGGTTGTGAGATAGAGTGATGTTTTTGGGTGAATTGAATAAGACATTGGCAAACTGTTTCTGCATCATTCTGCGTATGGTAATCAAAACAGTTGGGCCATGCTTTCCAGTGCCAACAGAGGGATTAGAAGATCATAGGTACCAAAAAAAAAATAAAATAGATTAATAGAAACTAGCACATTAGTTGGCTTCATCCTCCTGTATTTCAGTTACTGAAAAAGGGTTTATATATAGTACTTGGCAGTGTGTGGAAATATCTAGCTGGAGACGGAATGTACTTCATGTAAAAATATTCACCAGGGTCAGAATTACTACAAAAAGGAGGATAGATTATTCTGTATGTGCCACATAGTAGAAAAATGGAGTAAGCTAACATAAAGCAAGGATTAAAAGTTAGTGTTACAGTAATTGGAGTTACCATATGGCAGACCAAAGGACGTGAGTCCTAATCATAGCCTGGCCAATCAAATTAATCTCAATATACTTTGTAGACATTGAGAAAATAGTTTAATTGCCGATTAACTGCACCTGAATAAATCCATGGGTCTCAAATACATCTATCTCCTTCTGAATGCTTCTCCTCCCAAACACAGAAGAATTCATGCTATTAGAACATGGTTTAATTTCAGCTTGCTAAACCATAGTTACCATCCATCTGTTCATGCCAATTGTGGAAAAAGGTCAGTTTTCAGCAAAGCCATGCATTTCACAGAAGGTATGTGAAGTGAAATTTCACAGGGGACATGATGGATCCTGATTCCTAGTGATAAACCTTAGAGGCCAGCAGGGTTGGCATATGGTTCAGCATGATATGAAGGCTTGGGTTCCCTGGCTTCACTTCTTTGGCGTGGAACTGATAAAACCTGGCTCTTAAGTATTGTTTCACTGGACACCAATCATGGGCAGCAGGAACTGCCCACTTAACTCTCTGTGGGAAGGAAGCCCAGGCTGTGTTCACAATAGTACCATTGTAGTGCTGCAGACTGCTCTCAACAGCTTGACAGCATTAGGGAGGAGGGCGAAGGGGCTGCTTTGCTAATTGCTGTTCAAAATATTAAAAGAGCGAAATAATTGAAAATTCATATTTGTTTTCTTCATTTAAATAGAAGCCTGACTTTGAGGTTTTAAGATCATTCTTAAAATTGACTTTACTGCCCTCCAAAGAGGCTTATAAGTAGATTATATGCTACTGGTACTGCAGCAACCCAAGGTAAAGAGAAAACATTATCATCAACTATAAAATTCTTAAAAGGTAGTTGTAAAGTTCATTAAAGTACAGATTGGAATTAGTGACAGAATTTCTCAGTAGAGAAGTGTCCTTTGTTACTAGTAGTGTAGAATGGCAAATGAACACATACCTGTAAATGCAGTCTTTTTACTGGACAGTGTTTAATATTAATATAATTTTTATTTGTGTAATTTTGCAGTTTGGAGTGATTTTCTTCATAAAAAGGTATTTGCTGTTTTTCTCATCAATTAATATGTCTGTATATGCAGGGAAGGTATTTAAAGTAGAAATTTAAATACTTGAATATATGAAAACAGTGAGCTTAAGCACTCATGCTAATACCAGAGAGTAGAGAACTAGTTTTGCTTCCTGTATTCTTTACACCTATCAGCCTTAATTATTTGAGTTAAAACTGATGTAATGCCAGGTGTCAGAATAAGGATGAATCCGTCTCCCAACATCAGGAGTTAGTTTGTGGGGTTGCATTCCCCTCTGGCCTGTAGTATTCCACATTTGTTGCAGTCATCAGTTCAGCCCACACCTTAACTTCTCTCATTGGTTTGGTAGAACAGCTTTAATAAACTTCAGTCCCATGGCTGATGGCCCTGCTGCCTCCTGCAAACCCACAGCTGCCAGGTGAGCTTCTGTCTGACTGCAGGAGCAGCGGTCTGTCACTCCAGAGAGAGCCTGAAGCAGTGGCAGCTGTAATGGGCTTCAAAACAATTAGCACAACATACCTTATAGATTCATTGATTTCCATCTTGGATACATTAGTAAGACAAATCCTCCCTGTAAGTTGGAATGGGAATTCTGCCTACATATGGCCTTCAGCACTGTTTTCTTCACTATTTTGTTTTCATGTCCATAGCCAACAGGCTATGGACATGAAACATGGATGAGTGCAGTATTTTTAAATACTGTCAGTATTCTTCTAACCACCCAGCCAAAGTTATAGTGCTGAGGTATTTATCCTTCTCATCCTGCTAGCCATTTGATTGGGCTTTTTAACTTCGTTTGTAGAACCAACAATACACTATAAATGGTACCAAAACTGATACTTTCTGCTATATGTTTGTATTAGTATGCTCCTGCTATATTTCAAACAGATAATTCATTGAATGCCCATTCTTCCTCTTACTGCAGAGTAGATTATATTTAAGTCAAGATTAATGGATAGATTCTGATGTTAAAACCCAGTCTCTGAGTCTGTCATTCCCTAGAGGCATATAGTGCATTAGTTTAAGCCAATGTGCTGTTTATCATAGATACTCTGACACTGTCTTAAATGACAGTTTACTGTACTTGGTAGCTGCTTACTCTGGTAATAAAATCACTATATTGTGTTCTTGATAATTACAATATTAAATAGAAACTTAATTGGATTACTGCACATTTAGATACAGATAGTTCTTAAGTAATTGTCCACTGTAAAATTTCTGATACTCATTTTTTCTCTCATGCAGTGTGTTCTGTTGGAGTCTAAGCTTAATGTGTAGTTCGGTCACCTTAGATGAAAAAGTGCTGAAAAGACATCTGCAGTGGGATTTTTTGGTGCAAAGGAGTATCTTGTATCATACAGGTTTCCACTTGAACCTTTGTTGGTTTTTAAATTCTTCCATAAGATGTTCCTGTTTGCCAAAGTCCTTAAAATAAAATAAGTTCTGGGTTGAAGAATTTGATGAGTAGTCTTAATTCAGATATTTTTTCCCTTAATTTTGAAAAGTCTGAGCATAATTTTGTCAATTTTGCTGCCTAAGCAGATGGACAGAATTAGAATTAATTCAGTGAATAGGTTTTTTTATATTTTTATCTTAAAAAGAACCCCAGCTTTTTATATAATTAGTTTTTATAAAGTTTATATTCTAAAGAATATACTGAAATTAAATCTATTTTAAGTTCAGTTCACTTGCACTTTAATTCTACATATCTTTATAAGCCTTCTGTAAAGGACCTTGGTACAGGGTGGTTACATTTTTCATTTCATAATTGAGTGTTTTAAGTGGTTAAGCATGGTCCAAATTTTATCCAATTCCAGCTTGTGTTAATGGTGCTCCACTCACACTGCCTTAGCACCTGTTATGGATTTTGAGTCATCTGGCAGCCCGTGGGACTTAGATAAAGAAGTACCAGGTGTCCTGCCTGTCTCTTAATTGAGACGCAATGTAAACAATATAGACTTGGCAATATGGTTATAGAAATGGATTAAAGCCCAGCTTTGTCTGCACTGATGAATCACAGCTTTTTCTTCCTAGAAGATGTTATAAACCACTGATGAATTTAGGGAGCTGTAAGATTTTGTGGAACAACATAAAAGTAAACAATGCATCAAGAATTTTCCTTGAAGGACAGTTTTGCAGAATGTTAAATGTGTTGAGTTTTTTAATGAAAATGTATGCATCAATTAGAATTTCTTGCAGTAATTTGGTGATTTTCAAACTGCCCACACTGCAAAAATTAAAATTCTTACATAAATTCAGATAAAGTCAATGCCTTTCAATATGTAGTGTGTTTGTAAACCAGGCAGAAAACAATACCATTTACGTGAAAACACTCAATGGCTGCAACTTTATCTAGCCTACACTTACGTTACAGGACTTTTAACCATATAATCATGGAGCAGATATAAAGTAAATTATCTCCTTTAACTGTAAGATAAGTAATCTTAAATTTAAAAAACTCCTCCAAATGGCAAAAGTGCCTGATAAAACTTAATTTATCACAGATTTATTTAACTGTTTAGTAGTATAAAACCTTTAATGTAATTTTCATTGTATTTATTCAAAGAATGATGCAACTATGTTTTAGAAACAAATTTCAATATCTGGAATGATGGAATTAGTTTGTATTAATGTATCAATTATATATACCCTTATTTTCTTCATGAAGAAACACACCGAAGAAATTGTCTCAAAAAGCCCTTTGTAGTTACAGCTTGAGTTGAAAAAGAATGTCATTAAATATGTTAAATAATACATTTTAGGCTTGCTTAAATTCTGCAGTCTTTGTCTGTTACTTGTTTTTCATATACACTCTCATTTTATTATTGAGATCTCTACATTAATTAGTAGATTGTAATATATACATTACTTATTATAATTATTGATTTTGGATAATTGAGTGCCCCTTCTGCAGTTTTAAAACGTTTTCACCAAATGCAACATATAAGTTTAATTTTGAAATACATTTTTCATTTCTCTGAGGTTTATGTTCTATTTTTATGAGTAAGAAAATATATTGTTACATTTTATTGCAGAAGAACTGTCTTGAAAAAGTGGTTCAGTAGGAAAAAATCACCTTAAAAGACTATAAAATTTTTAATTCTTTCACCTGCTTAGAAGTGTCAAGCATAGTAATTTTTTTCTTCTCTTTCACCTGAATAACTTGCATGAGATATGAGGAGAATGTACTGAATTCTGCCTTAGGAATCACTGGTGTTGTGCCTGAGTCCAGTTGTATGTGCAGAAGCTTCTTTCATTTACAGCATAGCTGTGTAAACAGATGCACCTAGCTAAATAGTTATTTGCCATTTTCAATATTGACAGTATTTAAGAAACACAAAAGAACCCAGACTGACTTGGAGATATCAAGGTGACTTGAGTAAACAGAAGATGCAGCTAGAAGAGAAAAACCTTCTTTATTTGTGCAAACTAGATGTGGAAATGACTGAAATGCAATAAATAGGGAACACCATGATACCACTTCTACAGAGTCACTTTTCAGAATATAAGAGAACTTTAACTATTCCTCTCAGTTGATACTGATCACCCACCTACATACAAAACACTACTACTTGCAGGGCTTCCAGCACTGGATCAATAGCAGCCCAACGTACATCCTTAACTCTAAGAGCCAACAAAGACTACAAATTGCTGTGAGTCAGTATGAGTTCAGCTGGTTTGACAACCACTGCACAGTCTCTTCTTTTGGAGTGAGATTTCCCAGAAAAAAAATTCCATTTCTTTGATGTGTATGGGTTTTGTCTCATCTTCCTGTAGAAGTCAAATTTTGCTGGGACTAAATTTTCCTTTCAGCTTAAAACCTTGATCCTAACCTGGACTTGTTATCTTTATAGGGAGGCCATTTTCCTTTCACACTTTGATGTAAGGAATTAAAATCTACTAGGAAAAACGTGCAAATAAAAGCAATTTTTTCATCATTTTAAGTACCTCAAACTATATCAATTAATTCTGTGGGGTTTGCACACCTTTTCAGACCAGAGAGCAGAAAGCTTAAAATCTCCTACCAAAATACACTCTTCACTGTGCTTCACTGTTTCATTTTTTACTTTGGTCCCTATTATCCTATAGGAGCATTTTTGTATGTTGACTGTACTGCAGATCTGGGGGGGTCTTCCTATAAAAAATGATGCAAGCTTCTAAATTTGCTGAGGGGGGAAATGTAGTAAACAAGAGAGTTTCTTCTTATATGGCTTTTCTTTAAAATACTGTTAATCTTGTTTATGTAAATTGTGTATACATGCAATTAAAAGCCTCTTGCAAGTGTCCATTGATCCTACAAGAAAGTGTCTCTAGGTGCAAGATTTTCATTTTCCAGATAAGGATGGAACAGCAGTTCAGTTTCTGCTTGTCTTAAATTATTTTCCAAATGCCTGGCTAACAAAGTCATCCTCTCCACAATCATATCAATATATATTGACTTCTTGGATGATTTTGCTAACAGTTGGAACTGCCAGGGATGCAGCTGTACATGTATTTCTGAGAGGAGTTTGTAATTTAACCTGAAAAAAAATCCATCTTGCTATTTAGAAATGCATGTTCTAGCTTTTTTTTTCTAAGAGGTATTTCAAGGCAATCATTAAAACCCTGTCTTTTTTTCCCAGCTCTGGAACCAAAGCATTTACATACCAATATACAGTTATATCATGGTATACTACACATGTATACTGCACACATATACAAATACACAAGTATGAGGAGGGAAGATTTCTGAATAAAGCTTTCATGAAAGTATTTTACTTTAACACTGCTGAAATTGTTCTTTGTTTCATAAACTAAGATTTCTTCTTAATCAGATGAAATATACATGCTCATCTATATAGCCTAATTGTTATGGTGCTTTCTTGGGATAGGAGAGTACCTGGATTCCAGGCTGTGCTTGGGAAGCATTTGTTGTCAGATGGTTTTTGGAGCAGGCAGTAGAATTTCTTCTCCAGCCCATTTGAGAATCTAACACTTCGTTGTTCTGGTAATAGATAGATTACATACTTGTGAAGTGCTATATCCTTAAATAAATTGTTGGAAATCTCATTCAATGTTTAAACTATTTTTCCCTTCATTTTTTCCAGCCTCGGGTTAATGTCATTTTAGGATTGGTATTCCGTCAATGACTAGCAGTAATCATGCATCCACTCCTTAACTAAAAAGCTAGATAGATTTATTGTGATGTATTTTAGTCAGCTGTAAAACTGAGAAGTGTGAAGAAGAATGGAAAGAAAATGTGTAGTCAGAATGACACAGTTAATTGTAAAAAATCAATAATCATAGCAAAAGGAGAGTTTGTGGGGGGCATTGTTTGTGGACACTTGTGGAGACGTGATGCTGCACGTGAGCCACACAGAAGAAAGTACAAAAGTGCCTTTCCAAAAATCAAGATTAGTGAGAGTGACTGCATTAACTGATCGGAGGTGAGTGGTTTTGGTAAAATGGATGGAATAGGTATGGACTATAAAGTTCAAATTAATAGCCTGCATTTGCTCTAGGGAGTGGCAGACTGATGGCAGTATCTGAGAGAATGCACCATCTAAGTAGTACATCCAGAAAGTGGATTCTGCAGTGCACTGAGTAGATTATAAAAGGATTAAAAATGCATTTATTTAGGCCAGAGAAAAGAATATGGCAGTAACTGAGATATGAAGTAAGAGCCTAGGTAATTTTTTCAAATAGATGGCTAGAAAAAGTTTCAGCTTAGATTCTGCATAAAAAGTCTGCAAGATGTAGATGTATTTTGCCATAAGAATCTAAAGTGATATGAAGTGATACAATCAATAGAGATGGAGAGCTATTAGGCAAAGACATGAAATGATGTTTTTCAGAAAGACTGAATATAAGTTTGTGATCTGACAGCCAGGCTTTCAGTGCTTGTCCCCAAGTGCAAATCAACAGGTCTCATAACGGAAAGTACAGTATTTTCAAATAATAGATCTTTTCAGATAATTATTAATAGAAATAATTACAGATTTAGACAGTAAGTAAAAGGGATCATAATATATATTAAATATTGGCTGGAGTGACTACAACCTGAATGACCTATCCTAAAGATTCGATTCCTGATTTTTTTTTCTGGTACTGATTCTATTTTTCAGAACAGGTTCTTCTGAAAAAGTATAATGAAGTAATTAGATATTTTGTTATTCTTTTTGCAGTTATGCATCTGCAAGTTTTTAGCTGACACATTTGGGCAAGTGCCTGCATAATTCATGTATATCGTACATTTTTATTCATTCTGTTTTGTTCCAGTTAGCGCCTTCTTCAGAAGCAAAAAGCCCACAATACTGTTGTTTAAGTGTTTTGTCACTATCTGTGCCAGTCTTTCTTCTTTCGTTTGTCTGTACATCCTTCCCATTCCATCTTAATTGCTGATGCCAGTGGCAACATCCACTCAAAGTAAGAATACAGCTTGCATTGTCCTATTATTACTAGCCATTGAGTTTGTATGTGCCACTCAATCTGTAAGTGCTAATAAGTTTCCTAGAGAGCAGTGTTTTAAAGAAATAAATGTCTAGCCTATTAGAAGTAATGTAGAAATTATCTACCATGGGTTTATGGTCACTCTTGCTGACAGTTGCATTCAAATACAGTGTAGAACTAGATTATCTCAGCCACAAAAGCATATAGAATTGATGTTTCAAAATTACTAGGATGTTCTCAAAATATAAATTAGTAGAAAAGTGTCTCATCTATGTAGTCTCTAATACAGAAAGAGAATTCTTTTGAGGAGAATGTGTAATTTCTTAGTGTGGAGTAGAGCAAGCTTTGGACTTGGCGTTTGCCTCAGATTTTTTTGTTTTTAAGGTGGGTTATGTTTTTAACAAGCTGCAGATGGCTTTGTGGACTGTTCGGATGAGCAGCAACCTAAGTAATTCAGCTAGCTGAGTAATTTTTCTCTGGGTGTGCATTTGAAGTAGACTTCTAGAACGGATATGAGCATATCCTCTTCACTGTGTAACAAAAACATCATTATCATCCTCAGTCAGCATCTATCTCAAGACTTCTGTATTTGGTTAGGACATTGTACCAAGACTAGAGAAAAAGAATGTCCTTGTCATGTTCAAAGCAGTAACTTTCCTTCATTTTGCCTTATTTGTGTATAAGCTTTGGATATAATAGGATAAACTAAAAGGTTTCCTTTAGAGACCTCTGAATGTAGAGCACTTTAAAAGCAAGTAGGTGTCTCTACCCTACTTTTTCATGAAACATTTTACCCATTCAAGCAGACTTTTAAAAACAGCTTGTTTTGATAGCAGCCTGTTCTCCTGTGGGCCTTCAGCCTTTGCTTCCTGGCAGCACCTTTGGTGCGAAAAGAGAGTGATCAATTGGGAGACTATCAGTGCCAGCATGCATAGAGTGATAAGTTAACACACCACTGGGAATTTCTAGGGCCCACCAAGATACTTCACTTCTAATGTGCTAACAAGCTCATTTTTCTACCTCTTGCCTCTTCAGTTATTTTTTTTTTCTCAGAAGAGCTTAGAAGTTGAGTGCATCAGGCATAATGAAAAGCTCTGTAGGAGGGAGAAGCAATAACCCCATTTTTCCCTTTTCAGCCAAATAGAAAATTAGTTTCTGGTAAAACACAAAGGCCAGTATTTTTTGTGCAAGGGGCACTGCTGTGAATCAAAGGACTCTATTAACTGCAGAAAATTCAGCAGCTGTGAATCCCCCAATGAAAAAAAAGTGCTTTTCAACAAGTTGTGAGATACGTAGTATTATTTAGACTTCAACCATCAGTTTCATCCTCTACCACTTATACATAGCCTCTTAAAAACTGTGCTATATTACTGTCCTCTGTTCAGGCTCAATACTGTGTTTATCCCCCAACCTAAGAATCGTTACAATGGGAGATTTTTGTATTTTCTCTTGTCCCAGTGCTTCTATTATAGCTTCCCCAAATTGAGGCTTCTGCTGTGGTTCAGCTGTCTCAAAGAATTCAGAGCACAGATTTTGGAGGGAAAACTGTTTCCCAGTTTCACTATGTAACCAAGTTATGGCCTAAGAAAACATGATAGAAATAATTTTATTCACTGAAACTTGTTTCTAGATATCTCTGTATTTTTAATATTTAGATGGACTGTAAAATCTACAGTAAAGATTGTACAGAAAAAAACAACAGAAAAATGGAGTAGGAAAAGTTCTGTAATTGTAGAAGTGTAGTTTTGTAAGATAATGTGAAGATAATTGTTTCCAACTTTCATTGGGTGTTGGGAATTTTATTGCTTATCATAACTGAAAATAGTATCATTATTTATTTTAAATGTTATCACTAGTAATTAAAAACGCTTATCATGTGTTGTGCAGTTTTTATATTTGGATTGCTAAAAAATTATGTGCAGTGTGAGTCTTATCTCCATTTCAGAGGTGGTGAAATTAAGTCAGAAAGATAGTTTTCTCACTGTCCCTGATTCCCCCAAAAAGAGAAGCAGACCTGAAATCAGACCCCAGAATTTTAAAGAAACCTATTTTGAGTGCATTCCTCCACAGCATGCTGATTTGTTTGGAGTATAAAACAACTATGTTAGGAGAAGATTGCCTCACTATCTGCAAATAAAATACGGGGGAAAGAAGTGGGCACAAGTGTAAATGTCAGGGAAAATTTCTGGTCATTCTCTGTGTAAGATAACTGGAGAAGGTTTCCCTCATTCAACATACTGAGTCCAGCTGGAGGACTCTGAAAGTTGTGTGAGAAAAGGTTAACTGATTTCTCAGTTCAGCAACTATACAACATGAAGTCAGCATGGTAGTTTTTCTTGATAATTGTATGTTGCTGCCTGCTGCTCTACATTTTGACAGCCATTTCCATAGCTGCTTTCATGAACAGCAGAAATATTCTCTCTTTTTCTCGCTCTCTCTGTGCTAACACCACAATCGGGCTTGCTGGAACAAGAAGCCTGGAGAGGGTACTTCAAAAACAACAACACTTCAAGATACCAGTCTCTTGTCAGTAATATTACAGGGGGAGAACTCAGGAAAAAAGAAGAAGTACAGTATTTTACTGTCAGTGCCCTGCCAACACCCTGTTAACCAGTATTTAAGGGTCCTGTGGATTCATTACAGATATTCTTGCTTGTTTAAATGATGTAATTGAGAAGGTGTTTTTCCCAGTACTGAAATTTCACTGTATTTGTTTTAAATGTGTGTGTGCTTAGGGATTGTGAAAGCAGTTTATTATGGAAAAATGCGAAGTCATTTGCTTTGTTAATGCTAAGGTATGTTCATGCTGCACCTCCTAAAAACTGAAATGTTTTTATATTTAATTGTGACTGGATTACAGGCAAATTAGTTACTTAAGAGAGTACTTAAGTTGTTGCTGTTGGTAAACAATTTCAGGAAGTTCTGCATCAGACATGAAAAGAGTACAGTTGAACCTTAAGGTTTACATGAATCATGTGTATCTTACATTTAATATTATGTCAATGCATCAGACAATATCACAGTCATAAAGAATTAAAAATAAGTGCGTACAGTCACTGAAATACATTGTATGTATTTAACAAAAACAAGAATTCTGATTTACTAGGCACTGATATTTAGCAGTTACAATACATGATGTAAATTTATCCTTAATTCTTGGCTCAGTTATGAGGAGAGAGCACGATACCTGCAAACAATCGTTCAACATCATCTAGAGCCTACAACATTTGAAGATTTTGCTGCTCAGGTTTTCTGTCCAGCACCTTATCATCATTTGCCCTCAGAGACGGGTAAGAAGTAACAAATAGTTCTTATAAAATCTTACTTGAAATGCAGTATCCTTACTTATAAAGATTAAAAATTCAGACCTTTGCACATCATGAAGAGTTACCATTAATTACAAAGAACATACAGGCTTGAGACCTTGGGCAAAGTTGACTTTAAGTCTTTAGTCTCTTTTCTGGCATCATGAGCCAATGCCTGGCATTAAGATTTGGCAAGATGGTTTAATATAGCAACCAGTCCCTGGATTTTTACAGCAAATTTTGTTACAATCCCCTGTATAAAGTCTGCTTGGAATGTTGGAACTGTCATCTAGGCTAGTTCAGGTAGAAACATTTTTGAGTGCACCTTCCTCATAAGAAAGTTTCAAGGCTTGCTACATGTTTAGAATGTAAAGTTTTAAACTGAAAATCTGAGCCTCTCAATCTTAATTTTGTTCCCAGGTTATTCAGTCACAAAGTTTGTTTTAAGGTAATTTTTACTTTCCAGTAAAATACCTGTTTTATAAGAGGATACTGCATTTTTTGTTACTAATTAAAAAATCGGAAAAAGAAAATGAGTAACTCAAGGCCTTCCTGTTCTGACATTTCTTGAACTCCTTATGATTATTTCATTATTTTATTTCCCCTCTTTTTAGATCATTAAATATCAGTTCTGTTTATCTGAAGGTAAGACAAAGTGTCCAAAAAAACCCCTTTGTTCCTCTTACTTTTACTAGAGCACTAAGCTTGTAACCAAATTGTATGCAAACTTTCCTTGTTGCCCTTGTTCACACTAAAAAGAATTTCACACTGATTTAGAAATTGCCACTACATCTTCTAAAAGTTTTAGTCTTTTACTAACCTCAGGTCTGCATGAAGCACTAACACTGGTTCTGGGATTAAGGTAACTAACGATAGAGACAGTTGTTGAATGAGTAACACTTTATTGTGTTGACCTTGTTTCTCAGCATGAATAAGTAGTTCTGGATGGCAGTGGTGTGTTTTGTACCCTGTACTGTCTTTCATTGATGTTGTAAGACATTCTGCAGTGAGAACCTAGGAGAGATGGGGAAGAAAAATGTGTAACACTTGAAATTCACTGTTTAGAAAAACCTTATTTAATGATAATCAAAGTGCTTCCATGAAAAAAGCTGTAAATCTAAATGAAATAAATTTTGTAAGAATAGTTTGGCAAGTTGTTATCTGAAAATTTGTTTCTCAATTCAAAATATATGCAGAAATCAATTCTGAATTATACAAGAATTATGGTGAGACTACAGAAATAGTGATTGAGAAATGGTAAAATGTTGAGGCTCCTTTACTTTAAAATACAAACTATAACTAGGAATGAGGTGCAGTTTCAAAGTGTAGTAAGTATAATAAGCTCCTTTACTTTAAAATACAAACTATAACTAGGAATGAGATGCAGTTTCAAAGTATAAGTGGTATAATTATACTAGTGGAAATAGTTGAGGCCAAAGGTAAACAAAATTATAAGTAAGTAATTTAATTAAAGCAGTAAAAAAATTAATAACATAATTTGAAGTATGAAAACATTTGAATAGGAAAAATCTGTAACTAGAAACACTGAAACCAAACAAACATTAATAACAATAACCAGGGATACCAGTCCTTGCCACATTTCTTGTCAAGGGACCTAGTGAGTATTCAGCACCAGCCACTTTAGTATGGCTAGTAAATATTCTATATTCTAGTGCACTTGTTGAAGTTCTGCCTGTTCCTTTTCAGAAGTCTCATTCCAAGCCAAGTCATTCTGTCCTCTTCCTCTAATTCATTCTTTCAGGGTGAAGCAAGGCTGCTTTTCTGTGCTACAGAGTAGCATTTCTCTACAGTGGCAATTTCTGTATTCTTTTAAATTGATATCCTCTAGCATGATCTGAAGGTTCATGAGGTTATGATTTTTTGGAAAGTTGATTTTAACTTAACCTTTCTATCAAAGTTAATAATTTTCTGTAGGAATCTCATTGATAGGAGCTTGTGATGTGTTTTACATCTGCACACATGTATGTGTGTGTCTGCATACCACAAAATACGATGTCCTGTCCTGGGAACCACATTCTTCTGGACCTTGCATTGTGCAGTGGAAGTGACCAAGATGTCAGTGTCAGGAGCAGCCAGCAGCTTCCTAGGACAGACGTGCAGCACAGTGTGATCCAGCATCAGAGTCAATCCACCTGGCCCCACATCTGCCTGACTCTGAGCTTGCATTTCAGCCAAGGGAAGCTGGGGATGCTCTGGCTGTCCTGCTTGCAGCCTGATCCCTTTCCATCTAGGGCTCCTGGAACTCTCATACTCAGCTCCAGGACAGAGTGCCTGGAGTGGCACTGAACCATCTGTCTCCAAGCTGACTCAGGAGGGCACAGAGGCAGGTATAAAATAACACTGCCATCACCTGCCAGAGAGGTTACCCCAGGGCTTGGGGTTAGCCTGGAAACCACTGGTTTCCAGTTCTAGCAGAGGCAGACCTGTGAGCTACGTTGCTGCAGATGAGCCAAATTTCTGATGGGCTGTGATCCCATGGAAGAGTTCACCATCAGTGCTGTTGAAAAAATAGATACCCCTAAATTTCCAGGGCCCCTGCAACAGGTGAATTTCTTAAGAGGTACAGAGCACTGAACTGTGCCAGGAGTATACACAGCAGTGGTGCTGGAGTCCTCCCTGGGAATCCACATGCATTCATCACCCTCAAGATGACTCAGACAAAACCTTGCAAGCTCCCAGTCAGATGTGTCCATGTCATCTGAAAATTTCTAATCAGCTTCTAAGATTAAGTCACATATTTTGAATACTAAATATTTCATTTCTGTATAGGGCTTCTTTTAATAAAAAATTATTGACCAGAAGACAATCCACATTTTAGATATTGTAGACTTAATTCTTATATTGGATCATTATCTCCATGATTACAACTTCTGAATATGTTTAATTTTATAAAATTCTCTATACATTTTTTCATCTAAGAAAGGTCTTAGAAACTATAAAGCTGCTAAAGCCCATCACCAGGTGTTACTGTTTTGTTGTTGTGATTCCGTTGGCCATTTTTGTTTGTTTGTTTGAGCTATGAGAATCAGAGCAAATAGAGAACATGCCATTCAGTAACAGACTGTATTTTCTTAGATGGACTTTTTTTATCAAAGGCTCAGACATCAGCAAAAGCTGTTTTCTTTTTTATTGTGACTGCTCTTCAATGTAATGTGATTGTGGCAGCTGCTGTTTTATCTAGAAGCTTAGTTTTCCCTGTCAAAATATCTGACAAGTCCACCTTCCCATGTGTAGGAACCTGACTAGTGCAGTGAATGTGTACATTTAAAGAAATTGAGATTTACCTGTACTTAATCACAGAATGCAATTCAGTTGCCTCTGTGTTTTTACCTTGTGCTGTTTCTGTTAAATTGAGTAACTGCAAATACTCTGCTAAATAGAGTAACTCATCCTATGCAGATATTGAGTGAACCAGATCTCTGTGACACCAGAATAGGTTGAGGGAACTGTCAATGATAAGCTCAATTATATTGAAGGCCATATTGACCTCACGATGCTGAGATTCTGATGTTTAAAATGTACCCATGTCTTAGGTTCTCTTTTTCTGCCTTCTTTGTTCCCTTTCTTCATACTAAGACGAATACCTCATTACAGTAAATTTCTAAAGAAAAGACCCCTCTACATTCATCATAGTATATTCCTTGTGACAAAAGCATCAGGCTTTTTGGTGCCAACAATCATTCCTGTATTTTTAAGCCTACGTTCAGAACAGTTCTGCTGCCCTACTCCCAAAGCAAGTGGGGTTGCCACCTTACAGTCAGGGAAGCAGGGGAATGTAGAGGTAATGATGCCTCAGCCTTGAACAATTAAAATTTGAGTTCAACAGCTTGTATTTTATTCTACTGCTTCCTTGGTGTGAAATGTTGAAACTAATAATCTTTTTGGCCCTGTACCACGCCTTCACAGATGAGAATGATGCTGCTTTAGGCACTGTAGAAGGATCAGTCACGCTTGGTGGTGGTGATTTGTGACTGGAAGTGAAGCTGAAATACAGAAGTGAGGGGTCTGTGTCTGGCAGGGCTGGAAAAATTTCTCATTATCCTTTCTCCAGTTCAAACTTAGGACTCTTTTTTCATTCCAAATCAGAGCAAAACCTCAAAACTTAGTGACATTTTCCAAAGAATTCGTATTGAAATGGCTGAAGCTGAAACCTTATGCATGTCTGAACTATTGTCCTAAAGTCAACCACTTGGGTGAAGGTACACTCAGCACTTTGAGATGATAAATTCAGTATGGGCTGCTAGAAACCCAAACAAATCAACTTTCTACACTTAATTAAATGAGTCCACTAAAAAAAAATAGTATGATTGTTCAATTAAAAAGCATCCCATGCATACACACAAGAGGGCAAAAATAAATTTTAATCCTGACATTTCCTAGTTTTTTAAATTTTTGCCTTTATTTTCTTGTGACGCCTTGTGTTCCATTTTGTTTTAAAGTATAGGGCAAAAAAGAATTTCCATAACACTGATTAACAGCCCCAGCATACATAAGCAAACTGCAATGTCTAGAACCACCACCTCCTGCAGACTGAGATAGGACAATAGTTTGTAGGAATGGTAAGCTCTCTTAGCTCTGCCTCAGTCTCTGCTAGTGGAAACACTGGAAATTTTGCCAGTGGGTTTCACTGTTATTTGGTAGACAGCAATAGGCTTACCTAACACACATGATTCCAGCTAGGCTCTGAAGAGCATTCTTCACTGGACATGGACTTGGCTGCTGTTTTGCCATTAACTTAAATCTTTTTTTGCTGTGTTCTTTCTCATGCTTCTTAGTTCTTTCTCTTCTACCCAGTTCTGGTCTCCCAGGTCTTAAAACCACCTCTTCCTCACCTTTTTGCCTTGCTTAGCAGCTGCTTTTGCAGTCTTTCTGCATCTGCTTCTCGCTCCTTTCCTCTATTTCACAAAAGTAGTGAGAGACTTAATTGACTTGATTCTAGCAAGGCTGCTGAGCATGACTGACAACTTGGTCAGATTTGCACTGAAATTTGTAAGAGTGGCAAAGGGCACAAGCTGTACAAAAATGACTGCCCTCTTCCCTGAAGGTCAGGTGGGACATGTTGAAGTATCTCAGAAGACCATCAAAATTTACCAACATGCACAAATTATATTTTCCCCTGTGGTCATTCACAGAGACAACACTCAGGGCAGTGTTGATCCAGACAACGAGGTGTGGTAAAGGCAGAAGAACTGAGAGTAGTCTTACCATGCAGTATCCTTTCAGGCTTCTCCTTGGTGAATTTTTCACCTTTGAAAGTCAGAACTGATACACAAGATTAGTCATGGCAGTGCCTATGTTAAGATACCTCCAGATTCCTCCATCTCACCTCACTTCTAATGTAGTCTGTGTGTAGCTAGGATTCCATTTTAGATTTAAATAGGTAATTTATGAGTCAAATAATCAAAATACTATCATTAGAAGATTCCAAATTTTCCAAATGGAGTGTGAAAATGTCGCATTTCAACTTTGTTGACCCACCTCCTTGTTCAGAAGCAATTGAAATGGCTTTGCATTATGCCCCCAAAATATCATAGCTGATCCAGGCTATGGTATTTGTCACTTGTCAGATCTAAGAGGAGAAAAATATGGATCACTTCCTGGTGTTTTCTGCCTCTTAAAAATCCAAATACATCTATTTTGTTTATTTTATAGAACTTTCTGGCTTTGCATCATTTGTCCATAAAGCTGTCATGTATAACCCTATTTTTATATTTGGGATAACTAAATATTTTGTTGTGGTTTAAGAATGGTGTTTTCCAATTCAGTGTTCCCACTGAAACCACTCCAAACCATGTGTTGCTTGATCATATCCCCTCCCCTCAGCAGGCTGGAGAGGACAACTGGAGACATTTAAAGGCACGGGTTGAGATAACAACAATTTACTGGAAACAGCAATAAGATTAGAAAATGAACAGCAGCAACAAGAACATCAATACTAATGACAGAAGGTACAAGAAAGGCAAATGATTCACACAGACACAGACACACGCCCATTCCTAACAATAGCCAACTGTTCCTTCTGCCATGCTACACCAATCTGGAAGTGAGCCCTTCCCCCTTCCCTGAAAAATGACACAAAGTTGCACAGGCCAGGACCTGTGTGTCCTGGCCATGCCACCTTCTGGCTACTGCAAAAATCAACCCTGTCCTGGCCAGAACCAGGACATTTTCCGCCCCTTTTTCTATACCATCTCCATCATGCCCAGATCTGACACCTTCCAACTATATACATATATCTTCATACATACATAAGCATGAGTATTATTTCCATAGTCAACAATCATCCCTCCAAGCTGTCTGTTGACTTCCTTTAGTCAATGACTGTGGGTTCAGTCTGTCCTAGATATCTTCTAGGGCAAAAGGGCTGGTGTGCTATCGAGTGATTGCAAGCTGCACCAGGAGCTCACAATTGGAGCAATTCAGACTCATTGTCCACAGTAGTTCTGGCATACATTGGCAGTGTCATTCAGCAACCACTTTTATACAATTCAACATTACAGACTGTTCTAACCCAACAATCAAATTTCCTGGAGGCATTCACTGTGTTTCCCTGTCCCAAGTCCAGCCAGGTCCTTGAGCAAAAACAATCCCATGGATGGGTTTGCCTTTGCTTGTGGCAGGATTAATCCAAACTGTCTTCCCTAACACATTTCTCAAATGCTCCACAAGGTCTTTATATCCTTTTGCAGTACATTGAGGTTTTGATTAGGCAGGGCAAGCAAGGTAGATCCTCTAGTGTGGACTAACCAGGGGACCTGTGCTAAATGCATATCCCAGTGTTGAAGGTCTCACCACCCATTGCTTTCAGTGTGGTTTGTCACAGTCCACTATACTGTTATATTTTCCCAGAGACTGGTGCAGGATAGGGAATATGATACACCCACTCAGTGTCATGCTGGCCCAGGTGTCTATGAGGATATTTTTGAAATGAGTCCCATTGTTCAACTCTGTTCTTTTGGGGCTGCTGTGTTATGTGGTGACATGAGCTGTTTTTCAAGGAGGGTGTTGTGGGCAGTGATGTGAGGGACAGGGTGCATCTCCAGCCATTCAGTGATTGTCTCTACCATTGTCAGCACATAGTGCTTGCCTAGACAGATTTGTGGAAGTGTGGTGTAACTGATCTGTGAGTCCACCTCACATTTATATTTCAACCCTTGTCCCCCACACCAAAGAATCGTCACCTATTTGGCCTGACTGATTGCAGTGCATGTTTCACGGTTATGGGTAACCTGGGATATAGTGTTCACTCCTCAGTCACAAGCCCATGTGGATGTTGCATCTCTTCCCTGATGACCTGAGGTGTTATGGGCCCACTGAGTCAGAAATAATTCACCCTTATGTTCCAGTCCAGATCCACCTGAGACACTTTAATCTTGGCAGCCCGATCCACCTGTCCATTGTTGCAATGTTCTTCAGTAACCCAACTCCAACCCCCACCTATAATCAGCTACCAGAAAATGAAAAAGGATACTCTTTCTTCACTTATGGTTCCTAGCATTTTGTAGGGATACTTCAAAAATGGAAGGATGACATATGGAGTGCTACACAGCGAGTCGCAGAAGCTGTTGAGGGACAAGGTGGATCAGGTCAGGGTGCAGAGCTGAAAGCCATCCAGCTGGCCTCAGGTGTCATTGAATGAGAGGATTGGTCAGCACTCTACCTCCACACTGACTCATGCACAGGGCAAATGCTCTGTGGGGGTGGCTGCAACAGTGTAAAAAGAGTGATTGGCATTGCAGAAGGAAACCATCTGGGCCGCTGAATTGTGGCAAGACATCACTGCCCGGGTAGAGAAGCTGGCAGTATAAGTACATCATGTAGATGCACACACATCTTCTATATTGCTTCTCTGTGGAGCTGCCACAGCATTCTCCTTGCAAATATTCTGTCCTTTATCAGGATTGCATACGTGAACTGCTAAACCACTGGAGCAGAGAATTTCCCCAAAAACTGGCCCATTCTGTCCCACATTCTGTACTACTCATGACCATCCACCCTCAGGGCAGATCTCTGAATGACCTCCCTAGAAATCCCCACCCTGACTCTAAATATGGTGTAGACTACACTGAGGAGACATGGCAGATTTAGCAACAAGAATATGCTTTCCTTAACATCCAGCAGGAATTAAAAATTCTCAAAAGCTGTTTAAACAGGTCTGAAGGAGGAAAAGGGAATGAAAAGCTGGGGAAAACCAACTTGCCTGTTTCCCCCCACAGACTTGGTGTGATTATTAATGACTCCCTGAGCTAGTGCCTGGGTAAGGATAGGAGAGAAACACTGAATACACATCCCAAATGACCTTGATTGCCCTTTATCTTACCATGTCATAAACTGATACTCCATAGTACAGCAACAAAGAAATCCTGATCCCCCTCCCTACTCTGGAAAAGAGCACCATTATGAGCACATAGAGGATTTACAAAAATATGTACAGGGTTAGGTACCACACCCAGATGAGCAGACCCAGCAACATTGCAACCAGTAGGTTTGGACCTAATACAACAAATCAAATCAGACTAGATCAAACTTGTTTTCAGCTCATTCCGGGCAGATCTGTTGTTATCTCAACTCTTTGTGCCTCCCACTAGGCACCAAAGAAAGCTTGTATGTTAGGAATGGTATTCTCCCATTCCATGTTCCCACTGAAACTGTGCTCGTGCAAACCACGTGCTGCTCCGTCACTCCTCTTCTCCTCACCAAGCTGGAGAAGAGAATTGGAGGCATAAAAAGTAAAGCTCAAGAGAGAAGAAAAATTTTTACTGGAAACGTCAATGAGATAAGAAAACATACAGTACCAGCAACAGTGCTAATGACAGAAGGTACAAGAAAGAGGCAATTTGATGTAGGAGGTGAACCCCATCACAATCATACCCAACCACTCCCTCCACTACACTACACTGACCGAGAAGCAAGCCCTTCCCCAGGAAATGATGCAAGATGGTATAGAATAACCTCCAGGTGCTAGCCATACCCCCTCCTGGGTACTGCAGAAATTACCCCATCCTGGCCAGAACCAGGGCAGTTGAGAGATAAAGATAATAGCATTTTATACTGAAAATCTTAAAACTCTGAAGGAGAAGCAAAACCTGCAAAATTGTTATATACTATATTTAATATCCACATGTGTGTATGAGCGTATGTATGTATATATATGCTTATCTAAACTTCAAATAAATTTAGTTACTAATTAATCTGTTAATTTCTGTCAGACTTTAAACATATTTTAAGTGCTGTTATTCTTCACTCTTCTGGTGTGGTATGTTCAGATGTGAAAATCACTTTACATGACTTCTGTTCTTCAATAGCTCTAAGTTTCTTTAAAAAATATATGTTAAATGTAAATTTTTAAAAAGTATATGTTAAATGTAAATTTGTGCTTTTGTCCACAGGAATTAGAAAATAGATTTAAGTCTGGAATGATACTTTAATTGAAATAATGGGGCAGACTGACTTTTTCTTTATCCAACAACCCATGGTAAAATTTCACACTAGGGTTTAACCCTTCAATGCAGACAATGCTTTAAACTAGCTGCTATTGCTTCTTTACATGATTTCAGGAGCCTCCTGTTAAGACTGGCTATAATTTTAACATGATCAGTATTGTGAAACAGCTGGAGAGCAGAAGCCATATATCGAGTTGCCATTTGTTTTTCCTTCTCAGTTGTGTGTATGTGTGTGAGTATTTAGCTGTTTTCACCAATGTTAAGCAAGCATTTCAGACAGTGTTTAGGATGTATCTCAATTGCTATTAATAAGGTTGTTGGATCTGGATAATGTTATAGAATTCTTTTCTTTCTCTCTCCCTTCCTTTTTTTTCTTGTAATGCTTAGTTGGTAAGTATAATGCCGTATTTCAGAGCTGTTGCTTCATTGCACATAACTAACTCATCACTCTCTTTAACCTGTAGCATGAGCAGCAATTGCATAATGAAATTCGAAATTCCGTTTTCTGTGCTCATCTGTTAATACCCTTCAATCTCTGCGGTTCGTGTCTCATGTCTCACACCTGTTATCTTTTATCTTCTCTCCTCCCCTTTCCTCACTTCTTTCCACTCCTCCTTCCTCATCACTTCTTCATTCTCAACAAAGAAAGAAATGCTGTGATATTTCTTCTCCTTCCAAAACCTCCACTAGAAAGCATTGGCCACATCAAGGTAAAGGGCAAAGGCTTGAAACGGAAGGTCTTTCACGCTAGCTGTGAATGGTATGCTGTGCAAAACAACAACGGTTATTTTCTATTCTCTAATTTCCACCATTGAAATGCTTTAATTTCTTGTAAAATCAGAACAAGATAGAATTTCAGAAAATGCGAATGCATGTTTCCCTGCCTGCCTTTTTCTATAAGGCACAGTGAGTCAGGCATTATCATGCTTTTCCAGATTGTTTGGCAGTGAAATACCTAGTTCATGAACAAAATTACTGTCACCAGCTGGGGAACAAATAACAGCCCTTTCTCTCCCCTGTCACTCGAATGGGTTGTGTCAGTTTGAAGATAGAAAGTACTGTGCTGTTGCTCTGGAGCAGGCAGGTGAGGGACCAGACAAGAACAGACAGGTTGCTAAATACCACAGGTTTATGACAATCTTTTAAATTTGCTCCTAGACTTCTTACCTTATAACCTCATTTGATTTTAGAGGAATCTTTCAAAATAAATAATGACCAGTTTTGAAAGATTTTTGCACCCCTTATATGTGAAATGTATACTGAGGCAGAAAGACCTTCAGTTCTGATTATTGCATTTTTATTTTAAAGAATTACCAGTAATAGCATGATGTGGAAGAAATAGCAAGTGATTTCTGGCTTACTGCAGTCTGCAGGGGTTTCCCCATTGACACCTGCAGGACCAGGCTTCTGTCTGTAAATTATATGGGTTAGAAGCCTTCAGAAGCAACTGAGGTAGTTGAGTCCAATCACACTGTCAGTCTCTGTAAATGGCTAATGAAAATGCAGTCTAGTTTTATGGATGGGAGTTCATAGTATTAATTTTCTGTAGCATGGGAAGGAGAATGTGATTTTGATTTCGTATTTTCTCCTTTTCCTTTTGTACCTCTATGGAAGAAGATTTGGAGACAGGCTGTTTGTAGGAAAGAGCCTTGTCCCTTGCAGTGAGGACTCTGGGGCCACTGTAGCGTAGCTCTGGGCACTGGGCTAATGAATTACATATTGTTGTCTCAAATTCATCTTGTTCCTTTTACAAGGAAACGTTAACATATAGTGCATCCAGTTCGTACAATCTGTTCAAGCTTCTGCCTTACGGGCCCTGTAGGAATTTGCCTTTTGAAGCACCAGCTAAAGTTGATATGGGAGAAGATGCTTTGCTCTCTCAGTTGGCCCCCAATTCACTCCACCTCTTCAGCAGCATTCCTAGAGCTCCCTTCATGTGCAATGAGCTGTTAACCTTCATGTTCTCATTAAAGACTGGATTCTTCTGGGTTGTGGTTTGACTGATGATTCCCCATCCCTGCAAGGGAATTGGAGCTGTTTGTTTTCCTGGTTAGCTGGAGAATGTTGCCCACTTCAGTGCTGCCTCAATTGCTCAGAGCAAGGGGGTTCTGCAGTCCCATAGCTCAGTGGTTTCTGGAATCATCTTTTGTGTAGGGGTGGATTTGTGGCAGTTGCTAATTCCGTGAGCAATACCATCACCCACAGCTGGTAAAGGGCTAGGAGATGCTGTGGCAGTGACAGCAGCACTGAAATTCCTGTCTGCCCCTTGCTAAGAGATCCTGTGCTGCAAGTGCAGAAGGCAGCACTGACCCGTCTGGTTCTTGCTGTCCTCTGCAGGCTTCTGCCCAGAGACTCAGCCGGGAGAAACTCCAGCAGCAGCAACAGCACAGGTGGATGGAACAGACTTAGCCTCTCCAATGTCTCCTCGGACTAGCAAGAGCCGCATGTCCATGAAACTGCGCCGCTCCTCTGGCTCAGCCAACAAGTCCTAAGTGGCAAGATGCCTGCAGCTTTCTAGTGAAGAGCAATTGGCCACCCTTCCCGCAGCGACTCACCGCCTTTTGGTTTTTTCACTGCTCACACTTTCATTCAAGGATTATGTCTCATGTGTGCGTGCCCATGCCCTGCATACTCCTGTTCTGTACGTTTTTTTAAACAGTGACACTGGAATTTTACTTTAATATTTTAACTTTTTTTTTTTTTTATCAAACTCCAGTCTGCCTTTTTTTTTTTCTTTGCAGTGCAGTTTGTACCCTGCACCTTTTGCCTACTTGGATGATTATGGATGATTAACTCTGGGTTTTAACTCTGGTTGATCTTGAGTCAACATGGAATTGGAGACTGCCGTTGGATTACACTATATTTATTGTGCCCCATTGCAATTTTCTCTGTAACAAAGAAGTATGTACAATTTGAAAATGAATGTACAATTTTAAATTTAAGTTGCATTTGTAAAGTCTTTGTCAGATGTCACGTTCATGCACAAGATGTGTACAGATTATTTATGTTGAGAATAGTTCAATGGCCTTTCAAGCATTACAGAATCCAAATGGAATAATTTGCTCATAGCACCCTTTCATCATAAAGGGATGTATCATTTCATAATTCTGCAGATAATCTATGCCAGAAAAAAAAAAATCACTGTGCTGAAATTCTACCTATGCTTGGCTTCCAAATATTTTTATAATGTTTGCTTTTCCAAGTGGTGTCAATAGTAAATGCCATTGAGTTTCATAAGGTTTAGCCATTATCATTAGTCTGCTCCATCTAGATGTATATTCTTTTTGTTACATTAAAAAAAAATAAAATTTAAACACTTTCCTGATAGAAAGTCATTGCTGTGATGATGGATACTAGGGAAGAAAAGGGAACATGCTCCAGGAGCCTGGCCTGAAATGCTAATAATTTCAACCTTCTGAGCGCAGATTAGTACACGAGTTCCACCCACCCAAAGGTATTTTCCTACAGAAAATTAAATGCTCACATTTTGAGTCTAGTAAACAACGAAATGCTGTTAACAAAATGTAGCATGGCATCAGTACTAACTGCATGTGTAAATATATCATATGGGCAACAATAAAAAAAGAAATTATGTATTGTCATTCATGTAGTATCTACAAATTTGTAATGGTTGAAAAGAAGACATGCTATTTAATAATCCAATAAAATTATTCTTACCACCTTTTGTATATTAGTCATTCACCTCACTGATTAGATTATTAGTCCAATTTATAGAAGAACTGTGTATTACATGCACATGGAGCTGTTAAATGCAATACACGGTTTTCCTTTGTATTAAAAAGTACAGACAAGTTCTCAAGAATGCCCAACTGAAAACTTTTCCGCATATCTAGTAAATACATTGGATGTAGCTCTGTAGGTAATACAAAGCATAGGCTGTTCCCTGTGGCAGGCTGGTTGTTCAAGTGCGAATTGTAGGAGCAGTTAATAATCATCACGTTTGTGTGGTCTGGAGCCCTTCATCTTTGACTACACAAGGAGAGAAAGAGGAACCATGACGTAAAAAAAACCAAACCTAGGGACCTTCTCCAGGGCAAACTCATTTAATTGCATAAACAGGTATTTTTACCTAAGTCTCTGTTGCCAACAAATGACAGAAAAATGCACAACTTAAAATAACATGCTTTATTTTTGGCATATTAGTGAGTTGCAGGTTTAGCCTCCTTTGTTGGAAAGCAAATCTTGGCTGCATTAGGTTATATTGTATTAATTCATTTGTCCAGGTTGTGGAATTAAAATGACAAAGTCCATGAAGCACATTTAACATAAAGCACTTACCACTTTCTTGCAGCCTTTGGGCATGATACATCTTTTGTTGTGTATAGCAAAATGTAAAACTACAGATATAATTGCTTTAGAGGGTGCTAATCAAGAGGTTTAAATATTTTGCATGCTCATGTCTGAGAGATTTTTAGAACAAAGACTACGACTGGGATCAATTTGGTTCTTCAGAAGTCACCAGCTGACCCACTTTGCCCTGCTGAATTCAAGAAAAGCATGAGCTTTCTTTTAAACCCTTTATTGAATTTTCTTGCCCTTATTTTTAGACTCATCTAGCTAGCCATCACATTTAGAAACAAGCACTGATGGAAAAAATAAATAAGTAAATAAATAAACAAATACTGGCTGAAGTGTCAGTAGCTGGTAAAATCAACAGCAATTTCAAAGCATTTGGCCAGAGCACTGTCAAAGCCAGGGAATACACGCCGCGGGTTGCTTTGCGAAAGGTAGGTGTCATTAGGGAGAAGGAAGGTAGCCTGTCACCTGCGCTTTAGCAACGTGTCTAAAGCCTGCTTCATGTCCTAATTTCAGCTGTTCGCAAGACTCGGCGGAGCTCACATCAAAAGCGCAGCTCACAGGGGAGGGGGGTGGGAGGCCGCCTGGAAAGGCGAGCCGTCCGCAGGGAGCTTTCCGCCTGCCTGCGGCGCTGCCCAGCCTGGTGAGACCGAACTGCCCCGCCGGCTGCTGCCCGTGCCGCGCTGAGCAGCCGCTGAGGGAGCGGAGCAGCTTTTGGAACGGGCAGCTGCCAGCGACGTCGCGTGTTTTGCCTACCACACAGTTGCTAGAGTACAGAGACACAGAGTAAGCAGGAGATGCGTACTTAGCTATAGAAGATCAACACCTCGTATTTCAATTAAGCAGAGAGCACGATTAATTTCCCATACGTTTTACTAGATATTATACGACTTGACACTGACTTAATATGAACATTTACCTTCTCAGCTATCTTAGTACAGAGTATACAGCAAACCAAACACCACGAATGTTGAAGCTCGGGGGCTAAGGCTATTAAAACAAGGTCACTAAATCAGGCTCCTTTTCTCACGAAAAATAATTCCTCTCTTTAGATACCCTATATACAGCCGTACTTCTCTCCGTCGCTACGGAAGATGTACTGGCGGTGCGCCGCCACCCGACGCCTCGGCATTGCCCGCCTCCCGGCAGATGCTGGCGGGACTTCTCGCCTGTTGCCGCCGGCCCGGGGCCGTGCCAGCGGCCGCCCCCGGCCCCCCCGGTGGCCGGGGAGCTGCGCGGCGCTCCCTCCGCTCCGGGGCTCGGCGTGAGCGCAGCCGGCAGTGGGGCCCGTGGGCTGAGCACGCCGCCGAGCCGGCGCGGGCGCGCGTCGCTACCCCCCGGGCGGGAGTCACCGGGCGGGAGTCACCGGGCGGCTCCTCCGACGTCGTAGCCGTGAGAGCCGCGACTTTCCATAGGAATTACAGCGTGGCCAGGGCTCGCTCGGCTAGCCCGGGCTCTCGGAGCAGTCCCACCGGGACGGCCGCGGGCCTAGCAGCCGGGCCTGACGGGCACCTGGAGCAGCAGGACCTGCCTGCTCTCCGGCGGGTGGCACTTGCTGGCGTGCCGCGCCAGCCCGGGCGCGCTGAAGAAGGTGGCGGGGCAGTGTTTGCAGGGAAAGCCCTGCCGCTCGCCGCCCGCCGCGCCGCTCTCGGGGACCCCGGCGGGCGGCGGCGGCAGCAGCAGCTCCTCCCGCACGGCGTGCCACAGCCGGTGCTTGTCCCTGATGTCCGCCGAGGGGAAGCGGGCGCCGCAGAGGTGGCAGGCGAAGGTGAGGGGCCCGCGCTCCGGCGGGCCGAAGGCGGCAGGCCGAGCTGCCCCGTGGGTGCCCAGGTGCTTGCGGAGGTAAGCCTGCCGCCGGAACCGCTTTTGGCAGCAGGGGCAGGCGAACGCCTCCCCGCCGGGGCCGCCGCCAGGACCGGGAGCGCCGCCGTGAGCCGGGCCGGGGCTGGAGCCCGGGGCGGCCGGGGTGCCGCCGGCGCTGTCCGCGCCGCCGCGGT